>JABCKD010000211.1:0-59551 GCA_013186415.1 Fusarium sp. NRRL 66088
GTCTCAAACTCCGGCGGTCCCGGCGTTTTTCTTTTGTCGGCCCGCGGGGTTTTGTTACGGAGATCGGTATAATGAAGCTACCTAGTTAGTTAGTAGTTCCCACTAGAGCCTCACCGTTGGTTGTCTTTGTTGTTGGCGATTCAGTACCTATTCCGAGCTTGTCTGCCTTGCTAGTTAGTGAATTCCCTGTGCGTGCGGCTGAGTTAGCAAAGAAAGAGAGATCAATGCATCACACCCACACAAAGCCTTTTGCATATGCAACACGCCAGAAACGAACATTAACCGTGTGAGAGAGAGAGAGGGAGCGCCCGACTAAGGGGAGGGGGCAAAAAACTCCGTCACAGCAACTCTTGTGTGTGTGCCATGACAATAAGTGTGTTCCTGTCCTGTTTCTTTACTCTGCGGTGGCCACGTGAGAAGGAGGATCGTCGCCCCTCCCACATTCCGGATACTTAATATCCGCCGTGGAGATTGTGTGTGTGAGTGTGTGTGTGTACTACAGCATGTGTGTGAGTGTGCTTGTCTCAGCATGACATGGATTCATCATGAATGAGGCGAGACTCAGGTCTTTACGATATGCGAGTATGGTTACACTCATGCGTCTGTATGACATTTGTTGAGTGTAATTGTCTTGGTTGGATACCGCAATAAAAAAAGAGGAACGCGTGCGTGGTGTGCATGGATGCGTACCACCTCAGCTTACATTGTCTGGGGCTGGTAGAGGCGGAATGCGCATGTTCCATACATGATACAGCTAATAGTCAGCTCGTCAAGGTCATTCTATGTTCGAGGCTTGTCGCCTGTTATCACTCAATTGGGAACCAATTCCAAATCGTACGTATGTGTCTTTGTTGTATTTTTATACTGTATTCTAAACTCCAAAATGTCCCGAGGTATCCATCCCCAGACCTGGCAACACGCATGTAGATGGTCACATCTACACACTGTGCCTCAGAAAACTCCACGCTGGTATCCATGCGCCGGTTCCGATGACCTGCAAGGGATCAAGTCATGTGCTGCCACACAGTAGCGGCCATGTTGTTGTTGTTGTTGAAAAGAGTTGCCTCCCCAGAAAATGTCCGCTCATATAAAAAGGGTCTCCAAACGTCCGTCCCCTGAGAAGTTTAAAAAGGTATTCACAAGAAGTTAAAAGGGGTAGATGCTTGCACACCTAAACTAGATCATCGTCCCAAAAAATGGTCAAGATATCTAGTAGAGAGCAACGAAAGCAGCCACAAGAGCGGCACCGAGGAAGCCAGACGAGGCAACGAGGCCGTTGGCAGCGGCAGTGGGAACGGTAACAGGGGCAGACTCAGAGGGAGTGCCAGCGCTGGGGACAGTAGGGGGGTTCTCGGGGTTCTCGGGCACGTTGGTACCAGGGACGTTGAGCTTGGTGGTGCGGGTGACGGGAGCAGTAGGGCCAGCCTTGGTGGTGGTGTTGCCAGCAGGGTAGAAGGTTGTCTTGACGCTGGGGACCTTCTTGGTGCTGGTGCTAGAGGTGGAAGTGGAAGTGGTGGTGTTGACGACGGGGATCTCGATCGAGGTGGTGGTAGGGGGAACGTAGATAGAGGTGGAAGTCTCAACCTCGGAAGAAGTCGTCTCGGCCTCAGAAGTAGTCTCAACCAGAACCTCGGTCGAGGTGGTGGTGCGGTAGGGGCAGTCGGAGACGGTAGGGTTGCACTGGGTGAGAGTGACGACCTTGGTGGTGGTAGAGGTCATAGTGGTGGTCGAAGGCAGGCCGTAGTCCTGGGCAGCCGACAGAGAAGCGCCAGCAGCGACAACGGTGAAGATGGTGAAGCGCATTTTGATGTTTTGTTCAAAAGTACAGTGAGTGCTTTGTTGTTGTGTGTCTGAAAGACGGTGTTGACTCGAAGCAAAGTCGAAAGCGATTCTTGTTTACTGCGTTGAGCAAAAAGGAGAGAGTGTGTGCAAGGCACAAAGATTGTGTATCAAGAACCGTGTGGAAATGAAGGTATAGCACAAAGCTGTAGAAGTGTCGTCGAGACAGTACAAGCGCAAGGTAAGGTGACGAGAGAAACAGGAGGGAAACAAAACAAGGTGTGGAGGGCGGATATCCAGCCTGACTTGTAGTTTTCGCATCTGGCAGGGCGAACGAAATCTCTGCTTACAGAGGCTCCTCACCCCCTTCATCAACCCAACCCAACCCGTCCGCCGAGAATCCTTCTGGTGCGCTGTCACCTCATCGCCCCCGGTTGGTTGGCACTGCTACCGGTCCCTGAAAGTTCGACCTAGCCCCGGCATCCAGGCAATCTTGCTCCCAGAATGGTACCCTGCATCCCCTCGCAATACCATGATTGGGTCCGAGAGAAGGCGGCAACCCGGCCGAGGATCGCGGAATGCCTTCGCGGCTGCAACTCTGACTGGCTTGTTCCTGAACTAAAGACCTCATCCCGGTCAAACTCTGCTCAGGCCCCGGTCCGCTCCCTGCAAGGGCGCTTCGGCTGCTAGGTAGCCCTGGCATAGGTCTTCGGCTCCTACCAGCGCGCCAATCAGATGTTGCGCTCGCTGACATGGCCACGTTTCGCTGGGGGCTTGATGGGTCTCGGAGCCTTGCCAGCGCAATGACACTCTTTTTAGCACTCTCTCCTTTTGCGTGGTTTGTGTGTCGAGCCTGTTGGGATGGTGGGGACCACGGCTGGGCTAGCCAATGTCGTCGCAGTGAGTTGAAAAGAAACGGCTCGTAAGTCGTCGAGAGAGAAGTCGAGGTCTAAACCACGCAGTTCCAGCCGAGGGAGAGAAACTAGAGACCATGTGAGTGAGCCAAGAGTAAGATGTGAAAAATTTTGCACTGCTCAGGTTCAGGTTCAGGCTCTTGTGTGACCCTGACCCCCGATGCAGCTAAGACAGTTGATTAAGATATTCGGTTGCATCGCCGGACATTCAATTTCCTCGACCCATGACAAGGCCCACGGGCGTCGTAACCAGCGTCCCACGATGCTGTTCCCCGGCCAAGGCTCTGAAACGCTTAGCCCGGACGCCTCTGACGACGTAATTATCCCGCCATGCAGCGTCAAGGCGATGGCCAGTTGCCAGTAGCATAAGAGTCTCATCTTGAGATGCCCCTCCTCGAGTCGAGCCGAGTCAAACACCTGCGCTTGCGGTGAGGGATATGCGACCGTTTGCATGTCTAGGCTAAAGTGTGTGCACAAGGTTTGGGCTGCCAGTGAGTCCACTGCGGATCGGTATTGACTGGCAGCCACTCCGAGAGCCAAGACATGAGGTAAATGGCTAGTCAGGGGCCGGCGCGTTGGGAGCGGGCGGCACAGCCAAGACCAGGCTGCTTAGCGGCATCCTCTCACCGATGTTGTGAGCCGCAATACCGTCTGGACACAGCATGAGGGGAAATGCGAATGGGTGCAAGCGATGTTGACCCGCACATGGACTTCTAATCTCGGACGTCCATCCTCAGTCAGGGTCAAGGCGAGATGCGACTATCATCTGCAGTCCCCCGTATCGATAAATAGAGATGAGGGCAAGGATCGACACGAGGTTGGTGTGCCGTGGGCAGCTCAGCTCAGCTCAGTTCAGCTCTCAAGGGTTTGCTTGCGGCGGCAGAGGGTATAGTATAGATGGTACAGGCCACTTGGCTATCTTTAACTCAATGTCTTGAACTTGGAGTGATTGCTGGCCTCTGGCGATGGACTTGGCGCAGGAGAGTTGGCGACTTGCCCGCGAAGCGTTTCAGCCCGCGTCACGGGAACGGAATAGATGGGATGTGCTGTGCTGTGTTGTCCATGCGTAAATTGCTGCCATTTTTGGGTGGTCTCCCAATATAGGCACAGTACTGTAGAGGAGTCGGTGTGGGTTCAGCTCAGCTGCGGGCTCTTGGTAGATGACGCTTGCGGTGAAGGGATCTTCCAGGTATAAACGAGAAGATGATCAAGATTGAGAAGATGAAAAACAGGATTTGAAGTGAAAAATAGAAGAGAAGAAAGAGAAGGGTTGGAGACGAGAAAAACTGCAGAAGGATGAAGGAAGGGAGACCAGAGCTGAGCTGAGCTGACGAATGGTGGGGAAGACGCCCCTTCCTTGTGCAGCTTTAGCCAGCTCAATACGAGTCTTTGTCTGCAGAGAAAAGATACCGTATCAACACAAGTATGCAAGGAGAAGACGATAACATGTTTATCGCCCAAAAATAGGACAATTTGTTAGGGAGTTATTCTATGAGGCATCTATAAAGGTATGAGGCCCATCACCAACCTCTTTCCAAGCGTGGGCGGGCAACTTGGAGAAGTCAGCCATTTCGGCGCATGTCTATGACGTCCGACGTTGGAGCTGGAACATGAGATTGCGCGGCTGAAACTGCTCAACCATCAGATGGTAAAACCAAAACAGACAACTAAAGCCATTCCCATTCAATCAACTCTATGGAATTTATCCATCTCCCTGCTAGACTACCTACCTATTTCGTCATCAGAAACGGCTTGTACCTGACATTCAGCCCAGCTCAGGCACTCGGAGTTTGGAGGAATGGGATGGACCCCTTCTGTGCCCCGCCCCCGCATCATTCCCAGTCACCAGCCTCCAGCCTCCAGCCTCCAGCCTCATTCAGGAGACGGGACCTCCCTCTCGTCTCCTATTCTTCCATGCAGCTACCTAATTATCTTCTGTACCTTAGCTTACGTAGCTCCAAGAACCTTGTTTCCTCTCTCTCATCAACACCATCAAGACCGATAACAACCTATTGACTGCGACAAACAATACTCCCCATCTGCTCTCCGTACCTAACCTAATCAAACACCCTGATCCCCAATCTCCAGAATGTCGAACCCCTTCTACGACGATCCCGCCCTCTACATCTTCACCTCCCTCACCGCTGGCTCCTCCCACATCGTCACAGCCACTTCGCGCCTCGAGACCATCCTGCGCGCCAACCGCATCCCTTTCAAGGCCGTCGACATCGCCTTTGACGACAAGGCCCGACAGCTCTGGGGCCGGAGAGCCGGGAAGGATGAGAGCGGCCGCGTGAGGAAGTTTCCCGGCCTGGTTCAGGAGGGATGGGTCATAGGCGTATGCGCAACTCCAAAGCTTGATGATGCGATTTGACTGACATTTGCGATAGGACATTGTCGAGATTGAAGAGTGGAACGAGTACGGCGAGCTCAAGGAGCACGTCAAGATCTACTACGACGAGAAGACCATCCCCAGTATCCACGACAAGCTTCCCGACCCTCCGCTAAAGAAGCCCATCTACCCGAACCCCGTCCCTACCCAAGCATCTCAATCTCCGGTCGGAAAGGCCGTAGCAGCTGCTGCCGCCGCTAAGGCTGCGGCACCCAAAGCAGCGCCCGCCGCGAAGCCCAAGGCCGCAGATACAAAGAAGGGGGAAAAGACCCTGCCGGTCCGCTCCGTCGCAGATGAGGCTGCGCAGAAGGCTAAGGACCTTCGGTCAAAGGCTCTGCGAGAAAAGGTCCACGGCAAAGATGCCGCCAAACCCGCCGCGACGAAGGCGGGAGCAAGCAAGGGGACTCCCAAGACTCCCGCCAAGGCTACCCCCTCCAGCAGCAAGACCGACGGTCTCCAATCCCCCACGTCCAGTTCGTGGACAAAGACCGATGCTACGAAGAACGCCGTCCAGAGCCCCACAAGCGGTACTTGGAAGGAAAGCGCTGGTTCCCTGTCCTCTCTAAAGGGTGCGACTGTTTCTACGGCAAGCAAGGACGAGATCAAGGCTGTTGAGGCCAAGACAGCGATCAAGGAAGAGCCTGAACTTGAGAAGAAGGCGGAGAAGAAGGATTCAGATGACGACTCGGACGACGACTCCGATAGCGACGAAGAAGAAGACGAGGAAGAAGATGATGATGATGATGACGATGACGACGATGACGATGATAGCGATGATGACGATGACGAGAAGGAGGCCAAGAAGCCTGCAGCAGCGGAAAAGGACAAGCCCAAAGACGCCAAGAAGTAATCCACACCAACATTAGAACAACATGAACCCAAAGATAGTTGACATTCTCGCTCAATATTGGAGCTGATGATGTACACGACTCTTTATTAGAGCCTCAGTTAATATCCCGCCGGGGAGGTATATCCAACAAAGTCTAGTAGTCAACGTGCAACCAACCCCTTTGCTCGCTCATTATACAAGGGCCTATATAGTCAGAAGATCCTCACTCATCTAATACAACCCATCATCGTCACTCGCCGTGCCATCCTGAAAGCCCATGACAGCCTTTCCCTTGCCCTTGGATCTCCCATTGAGATCATCGACTTCGTCCTCTTCGTCAAATTCATCATCACTAGTCAGGGCGATGGCCTTGCCCTTACCCTTCGAAACGGCCTTCCCCTTTCCCTTTGACGACGTCGATGCACCTGACACAACGCGTTGGGCTACCGGGGCGGGCTTGTCATCCTTCTCTTTCTCCCGACCACCCTCAAACATGGCTCGAACGCGCTCATAGTGGGACAGTTCACCAGCGCTAACACTGGGAACGAGTTCATCGTTGGCAGCCAAGAAGTCCTCCTCCGTAACCATGACAGCAATGTCCTCTGGCTTGGCAAAGTGATCGAAATAGTAGGCAGTCGAAATCGGGTGCTGAGTCGCTGGGTCGGCGTTGATGGCTTTGATATTGGCGTCTACAGCTGAAGCCTGGCGCGTAACAGCCTTGAGCATGGCGTCACTGCAAAGAGCGTAGAAGTCGGCACCAGTATAGGTGAATGGAAGGCGCTCTGCCACAGAAGCAAGAGAAACCGAGGGGTGAAGAGTGAACCTGATAGTACATTAGCATCAAAGTGTGTCAGAAACATGCGTGGTCAACTTACTTCCTTGTCAGTGCCTCCAAGATGGTCTGCTGCTTGTCGTTCGTGTCAGAGACGCCCAGGTAGAGCATCTTGTCAAATCGACCAGGTCGCAACAGGGCAGGGTCCAAGAGATCAGGTCTGTTGGTCGCACCAATAACAAAGACACCACCGCCCGAATCATCACCACCAGACATGCCATCCAACTCTGCCAACAGCTGAGAAACGATTCGGTCCATAACACCGCCGCTGTCGCCCTGGTTACCTCGCTTGGGAGCCACTGAATCCAACTCGTCAAAGAAGACGACGCAAGGTCGAGCATCTCTGGCACGCTGGAACACGCGTCGCACATTGGCTTCAGACTCTCCGATGTACATATTAAGCAGCTCAGGTCCCTTGACACTGAAGAAGTTGAGACTGTACTCGGTGGCGATCGCCTTGGCCAGCAGCGTCTTTCCGGTTCCAGGAGGACCATAGAACAGAATACCCGATCGCTTCTTCATGCCCTTCGCGAAGAGCTCGGGGCGCTCCAGTGGCAGTTGAATCGTCTCGGTGACAGCCTCCTTGACATTGTTCAGGCCACCGACATCGTCCCAGGTGACGTTGGGGATCTTGGGTGCACCAATGGAATCAGAGAAGTTCTTGCGAGCCGCCTCCACAGCAATATCAAAGTCCGACTTGGTCAAGCAGCGTGCAAGAGGACCACCAGCAACTTGGACGTCTCGAACAGTAACGATTGTTTCAGCGTTAGTGTTCTTAGTCGAGAGCTTCTCGAGGCGAGACTGCTGCGCGATAGAAGCTCGTTCAACAACGTCTACCAGATCACCTGCCACGAGGGCGGCAGTCTTCAGGGCAATCGAGTTGAGATCGATGGAAGGCTCGAGACTGACGCCCTTATCACTGATGATAGACTTGAGGATGGACTCACGCTCCGCCTCATCGGGTGCCGTCATTTCAAGCTCATGCGTGAACAGTCCTCGGACTCCATCGGGTACCTTGTCAACCTCGTTCGTGGTGGCAATAAGCACTCTGGTGTCCTCCAGAATCTCCTTGATAGTAGCCTCGATCCGGTCAGCTGTCAAGGCCTCAATGTGTCGGAGAAGCAAGCCACAGCAATCGGAGCCACAGCTCATAGCACGCTCTGCTCTTGTTCTAAGGAAGCCTTCTGTCTTAACATCGCTTCCACTGCCGCTTCCTTCGCTCAGGATATCATAGGCGTCAATCGTATACGTATGCAGGCCCATATCAGAGCAAGCACTAGAAGCAAGAGTTGACTTGCCAATATTGCGGTGCGTAGAAGTCAGCAGGATTGCGACTGGTGGCATCTTGAGATGAATTGCCCTTGCGCTCGTGGAAGCAGCAATCAACTCCCTCAGTTGACGCCTGAGGGGAGAAACGTATGGCATCTCGGGTTCCTGGATCGGGGGAGGCGTAGACTCAGATGCTCTCCTGGGTGTCTTCTTAAGACCAAGATAATATTGCCAGGTACTCTGCTTGATACCAGGTATCCGGCTTGTCTCAAACCCTGAGCCGTGCATGGCTACGGACGAGCTATCGATGCAAGCAACAGATCCCCAGAAGGCATCAGCAGTGCCGTCCTCATCCTCATCGGCCTTTTGGATCTGGATATGCCCGACCTTGAACCAGGCGACACCGTCAAATCTCGAAGGTTGCTTTCCAGTCTCCTGGCCACCTGCAGTAAGTGCCATCACATCATCCACTTCGGAGCCTCCAGCGCCGGGCATCTCCTGGAGTGTACGGCCAAGTTCAGCATCGACCGGCACAGCGATGAGATCTCCGCTCCGGACTAGGCGGATCTTCTGCGCAAAATATCGCTTCAGGCCACCTAGCACAGCGGTCTGGAATGCCCTCTCTGCGGAGATAGGGGTTCGGATATGGTGGATGGTAATGTCCCGAGCATAAGGAGGTCGCGCTGCGCTGGTGAATCTAGGAATAGTACCCTTGCCTTGGTAAGATGCCTTCTTCAGGGGGGAAAGTCGGAGATAGGCAGCATCATCAAGATTGGCGAGGAGGATAGGAGAGGCATAGGCCGTAGGGCTAGTAGGCCGCTGGATCTGCGACTCAAAGAAAGACAGTCTTCTTTCCCCATGTTTCGCACTTGGAATCCTCGTCATAGGTCGTTGAGAATAACCCTCTGGCAGACCATATACTCGAACAGGTCGCCACTTGGCAGGTTCCGACTCTGTCTGTCCAAAGCTTCCCAAGCCAAAGGCGCCGAACCCATTGGCAGGAGGCTCCTCGGCAGCCTCAATTCTAACCCAGTCGCCAGAAAAGCATCCTATCCTAGTTAATGACGACACATCGACATAGATCCTGGCCTCCTCATCATCTTCCAGGGATGGCTTCGGGTGAAGCAAGTCTGAAGGAATCTGCTTCATCAGGCCCTGGGCTTTGAACAGTCGGCCTCTTGGTCTATCAGGTCGAGCAGTGGTTGCCGTAAAGTTTGAGAAGACAGAACCTGGTGTAGCAATGCCGCTCACCTTTCTGCCACGCAGAGTGCCCACAGTCATAGGCGTTCCAGGTTGCAGGGTCGAAACTCCACTGGCATTGGTCGTGGGCAGAGTCGGAGCTTGCAGAGAGATCATATCATCCATCGAGTCGTCCGATAAGTCATCCTCTTCAGAGCCCGACAGATCGGTTTCGGTTTCAGTCGCAGACTCCATCCCTTCGGTCGTGGTGCCTGACTTATCCCGGTCCTCGGCAGCAGAGTAGAATTGATCGGTGCTAGTATCGTATTCGTCCTCGCGGGCGCCGCCATTGAGTTGTTGGCTCGCTGATGCGACGCGACGGATCTGTTTGGTGTGGACACGGCCGCGCATAAGAATAATCTTGGTTGACTCGGTCAGGATACCCTGGGCGACTGGCTCACACAGCATGATCTTGCCAGGGTTTGGAGGCACATGAGTAAGAGGATGCGGAGGGAGAGGAAGCGGAAACAAATCGCCAGAGTGAACGACTTTCAGACTACTCAGAGCAGCTCTGAGAGAAGTCACAAGACGCTCCTCTGGTGACGAGTTGCCAGCGCTCTTGCCCCTGCCGTTGGTAGGATGGTCTCGGTAAAATGTGCCCTCTCCATTCTCAAGCCTCTTTGTTAGTTCGCTCTCCAAGCTCACAAAGACGGTTTCAAGCGGTACGGGAGCGACATCGAGGACCAGAATCTCGATTCCACCTCGACTATGGCTCGACAACTTGGACGGAGCAACCTGTTGTAGGGTGACGGCAAAGCTCTGGAGGGAGGCAGACGAGGGCGAGAATCGCACGGTCGAGGGGGAGAGAGTAGAAGACTGTATTATCGGGACGATTGACCACGGACTATCGGCCGGGCTCGCGTTTGGTGCCCATGGAGCGATCGCGATATGATGAATGTTATTCTGAGCGGCGCCTGCGCAAACCCGGTGTTAGTAACCTTCTGATGCGGCGTATGAGCCGTGATTAGCATTTAGGTACTGAAGCGACATACCATTGTTGATATGGGGGAAGAGGTCGTGGAAAATGTCCTCGGATACAATGCCGACATCGCTCTTGATATGGTCATCGAGGATGAGCTTGGCGGCGATGGATGGCTTGTCCTGGCGGCGTCTGCGGTTTCGTCGCTTGGTCGAGGTTACGACGGATCTAGATGAGCTTGCCATCTTGATATATAGGCTGAGGTAGGACGTGGGGTGGTGATGATGGAGCTGGCGGTCGAGAGATGGAGCTTCAGGCGCAACGCGGGGATGGTTGCATCGCGATCCGGAGCTTCTGGAGGGACGGTGTGGTAAGAGATGCAAGGAGAAAGTATCAAGCAACACACTCACGACACGCAGTCACTTTAGCAAGAGACAATTGAAGCGACAGGTGAATGAGTTTGTGCCGAGTCGACGTCGTCACGGCCCCAGATTCCGAGGTGCAAAGCGGTTGCCTTTGCGACTGGAGATTGGAGATTGGGATGTGGCTCCGTTTCGGCTGCGGCTCAAAGCGACCGAGAGGAAGGGGGACAGAGAATTTGGCCTCGGCATTGGCGCGCGACACGGGGGAGAAGCGGTACGTACCCCGACCGACCGCGGAGCACGGGCGCGGGCACGGGAAGTACGTACCGGCTCTCCGGGGTAAAAAAAGGGTCAGCTGTTACTAAAGACCCTAGATTGACAGAGAAACAACAGTTTAAAGATCAGATGCCATTATTACATGTGGTGCACGATGATCGTATTCGTTTATTCAGTCTGGATGAGGCTGATATGATACTCTTATTCGGTGTCTTCTCATCATCGTCAGTTTTGTTATCTCTTGGTGAGGCCCGAGGTTCACAATGACGCTCCATTTCCCCACGGACACTTCAAATCATTTCCCCAAGAACAAGATGAAGCCGCCACCCAGATATCGGCGCCGTCACTGACACGCAGACACGTCTAGACCTTGGTCGTTGGCAGTGCAAATTAGCTCTTGCAGAGCCTGATCGGCCGGAACTGAACCAGGCCCAGGCGTGATGATCCCCCAGCCCCTTTTGTCAACTTCACATGCTTCGAGCAGGGATCATCCGTCCTCCACGTCGTCGCAGTCTCCGCCACAAATCCGGCTCCCTGGCAGTGACAGACTCGTCGACTACTAGCCCACCCTCCCTCTGCGGCCCTTTCAGCGGCGCTTCCAAGCCCCCCCTTGTATCAACGCCCATGACGCAACCATATTTCACAGCGAGTCAGATGTGAGGGCCCTTACACCGCTGCCAACTTTCTCGCCATTCTCATCTTTTGAAACGCTTTGTCTTGTAAACAATCGGACGACAAAAGGGTCCTGGCCTGGATCCAATCCACTCAGAACATCTCGGTGTCCGTCGTTTATTCTTGTCATCCAATCACGGCTCTACCCCTTCTTAAAGCGGAAGTTGGCCACCGACCTACCCTATTGGTCCAGTTTTGTCATCTTAACGTTTACCATCCCACCCTTTTCCCTCGAACATTAATCTTTTCTTGCTTCTAAAGTTTTCGAACAACTTTATTTCTTCTTTTTACCTCTATTCCTGCCAGACATGAGGATATATCTGGCTGGTTAGTTCTTCTATCCGCCCTATCTCGACTATTGTTAGTCCCTCATCTCAGGACGGCTATACGCGACTCTTTGTATATCCGACTGAAGTTTGGACCTTACCACGCCATTGCATAATCTTTTCGAATCCAAAGGCCTCAAAGATGACTCTAAAACACGATGGCACAACAAGTGCCTCTCAAGAGCGAACCCCTCGCGTTAGCAAGAAGCTAGCCGAAACCGCCGTCCAGTTCAGTCAACAAGCCGAGAAGCTCTCTCACCAACATCCTACTGGACAGGATCCTTCTGTAGCCGTTGAGGCTCAGTTTGTGACTCCTCAGGACCCTGTTATTGTAACTTCAGATGGTCAACGGCTTCCTGGTGTACCACTGCAGGAGGCGCACAAACTCAATGTTCTCCGAGAAGAGCTTCAAGGAGAGCCAAAGAGCGTCGAGATCAAAGAGGGCGACGAGACAAAGGAGAAGATCTCCAATGTTGAAAGTATAGACACGCGACACCGAAAAGTCATCCAACTGCCAGAGCAACAGAATGGCGCATCAATGCAGAAGTCGACAACTAATGGCACATTGCGAAAGGCCATGCCTCCGTCGCATACGAACCCTCTCTTCCCCCCATTGCCTCTTTACGGGCCTCCTTCAATGCTTCGAAATATTCAATGTCTATTCTTCCGCATATCAGCCTTCTTCCTCAGTCTGGCATTTCTTGGCGTCATTGTTCTGGGGGCTCTATTTACAAGCATACCTTCAGTCTGGAGGAAGATCTTTTACCGACTAACGTTTCGCAACCCTGACGCACGTCGACCATTTTACGAAGAGGAGAAGCGCAGAGCCCACGCAAGGCACGAAAAGGAAAAGGCTTGGGTGCAAAAGAAGTCGACAAGTGGGCTCACTTTGGACCGTGTAGAAACTGCCGAAGCGTTCCCACCAACTGAGGGTGGACCCGATCCGATCGTGTGCGATGTAGCATACTATGCGCGGAGAGTTGGGCTCGATGTTGAAACCTTTGAAGTTCAGACCGAAGACGGATTTATAATCGACCTATGGCACGTTTACGACCCGAAGGAGTACACTGAACTGGATGGTAGCACTCGATCTCACCAAGGACCGGAAGTCTTCCAGGGCCCCAGAAGGAAGTTTAAGGATCCGAATCAGAAGCCCAAGTTTCCCGTACTGCTCATGCATGGCTTATTGCAGAGCTCAGGGGCATACTGCTGCAATGACGACGAGTCACTTGCCTTCTGGCTCTGCAAGTCTGGATACGATGTCTGGTTGGGAAACAATCGATGTGGTTTCAAGCCCAAGCATACCCTGCTCGAGTATAGCGACCCGAGGATGTGGTGTTGGAACATTCGACAGATGGGCGTATTTGATCTCCCTGCGTTGACGTCAAGAATCATCACCGAGACGGGTTTCGAAAAGATTGGCCTCATATGCCATTCCCAGGGAACGACGCAGACTTTCGTGGCCTTGGCAAAGGAACAACGACCTGACCTGGGAGAGAAGCTGACAGTCTTTTGCGCCCTTGCTCCCGCGGCATATGCTGGACCCCTGATCGGCAAGATGTACTTCAAGTTTATGCGAATAATCTCGCCCGGCCTATTTCGACTCATGTTTGGGATTCACGCTTTTATCCCGTTCATGATGCAGATGCATCAACTTCTGGATCCACGCATCTATGGCTGGCTCGGTTACAAGGTATTTTCCTTCCTCTTCGACTGGACAGATTCCCGCTGGGACCGTGGCCTTCGAAACCGGATGTTCCAGTTCGCGCCCGTATACGTCAGCGCCGAGTCGATGCGATGGTGGCTTGGACGGGAGTGCTTTGCCAAGCACAAGTGTATCTTGGCCACTAAGGATGCCTTGAAGGCTGAAGAACACATGGATGGAGCAACCGATGGAAGACCCGTGACACCAAGAACAAAGTCAGCAATCGAAGCGCATCGGAAACACCCCAAGGGCTCGACAGCATGGTACAACGAACAAGCACCGCCCATGGCCTTTTGGGTCTGTGGAAACGATAATCTCGTCGACGGAGAGAAACTCCTCCGACGTTTCGAGAAGGGTCGCGAGCCCTTTGTTGATGTGGTTCACAGCAAGACGATTCCCGAGTACGAGCATCTTGATGTGATCTGGGCTATGGATGCTGTGGACCAGGTATTCAAAGAGGTTCGAGAGGTGCTCTGGAAGACGTGCGATGTCCGCGATATTTGCCGTGTCCCAGAGGGATGTGAGCATGTCGAACCACGAAAGCCAAATGTGACTGTTGCTGAGGAGGTGGTTGATGAGACTCAATCAAGCAGCAGCGGCGAGAACTAGATGAGATACGAGAACGAACGATACACGCATACACATACATCTACACAGACGACGCGCATATACACGAGAAACGCTGAATGATGGAAAAGAAGGATAAACGTTATCTTTTGCTGATGGCTCCAACTGGCTTTTGTTAGCATCACTGCCTTGGCCTCGAGTTTGGAGTTTGAGCGATGGTGTTGTTACGGGAGTTAGAGGAGGATACAAGGTATTAATGTAGACCGTTGTTATTCTTATAGATTCATCAATTCGTTAGATACTATGCCAAACTTGATAACCTGTTTGGTGACACAACAAGCCATGGCGTTTCCCATAGCCGCGGACTCGGACCATAAAACGGTTAAACACAAAAACGGCAACGGTCCTCAAGCCGATCTCTCCAACCGTCCCAAAGTCAAATTCCGCATAAGCCAAGACCTTCTTTCTTCCCCGCGCAAGCTCGGTTCCCCGCGTACAACACCAGCACACCACCCCGGTCTGGATCCTCCGGAGAAGGGGCAAGACCTCGCATCAGGAAAAGCCACCCTATGAAGCAGGGGCTTCGTTGGCTAGGTGCGGTTAGATGGAAGCTGCGGAGATCGTCATGTGGTCTTAGAGGCGTAAACTTTGGGTGTTGGTGGTGCGACTTGGGTTTGGAGGATGTAACATAAGATGGGAGGGAGCTGCTGAATGTATCCTTTCTTGTGATGGTTCCTGGTTCTTTGATCTTACATCTTGAGCTGTCTTTTTCTTTGAGGGAAGAAATCAATTTGTTCATCCGTTGATCCCGAATTGCCCACCATGCCGTACTCGTCACCATTCGCAGACGTCGATATCCCGCTTGTCGACGTCTGGAACCTATATATGGAGCGTCCTCGCGACTTTCCTGATGATCATCGTTTGTATTACATCTGCTGCAATTGGAATATTAAAATTGACATTTTTTACAGCAATTCTCATCGACGGCGACACAAAGCGCTCCTACACCTTTGCTCAGATCCGCGATCTCTCTGCCGCCTTTGGCCGAGGCCTGCGACACACCTTTGACTGGCAAAAAGGCGATGTCCTAGCCTTCTTCGCTCCAAACCACATCGACACAGCTGTCGTAAACCTCGGCGTCCTTTGGGCTGGTGGCGTCGCCAGCCCCGCGAACCCGACTTACACGGCCGAGGAGCTCGCAAGCCAGCTCGTCGACTCGCGGGCACAGTCGCTTGTGACGCACAAGGCGTTTTTGCAAACGGCATGCAAGGCGGCTGAACTGGCGAGTCTCAAGCCCGAGAGGATCATACTTCTTGGCGATGGGAAGGACGATGCTGGGAGGTTTAGGCATTGGACTGAAGTGACGGATAAGGGCGCTTGGTTTAAGCCGAAGAAACCGACGATTGATCCACAAAAGGACCTTGCATATCTGTCCTATAGCTCAGTGAGTTGAGATTATGATTATTCAAAGGCTGGAGAAATAACTAACAATGCTAGGGAACTATGGGACTTCCGAAAGGTGTCATGTTGACTCACTACAACATGGTCGCCAACGCCTGTCAGTTTGACAAGTTCGACCTGAAGCTTATTAACTGGGAGTTGGATGCTCAATTGGGAGTATTGCCTTTCTTCCATATCTATGTGAGTCGTGTTCCATTGAGTGGACGGGGGAAAGGTACTAACCTCATTCAAGGGCCTCGGCGTCGTTCTCAACGTCAGCCTCCTCTCAGGCGCAAAGTGCGTCGTCATGGCAAAGTTCGACCTTGGGCAAGCTTGCCAGCTCATACAAGACCATCACTTGACTTTTGTATACGTGCCACCACCGATTATTCTGGCCTTGGGAAAGCACCCCTTGGTATCGCAATATAATCTGTCGTCTCTACGCTTCGTCAACTCAGCTGCCGCACCCCTGAGCCGAGATCTGGTGGATGCAGTATGGGATCGCCTGGGCGTAATGGTAAAGCAGGGCTATGGACTAACAGAGACGAGTCCTGCAGTTTCGGTGCAGATGTTTGATGAGTGGAGGCGGTATCTTGGTTCAGTTGGGAGACTTGTTCCCAACATGCAAGCCAAGATTGTTGATCCTGAAGGAAAGGAACTGCCGCCCAACGAGGTACGTGTTGCTGAACTGTACTCTTTTTTTTTTTTAGTATGCAGAAATTCGTTAACGTGACTTCAGTCTGGTGAGCTGCTTCTGAAAGGGCCAAACGTCTTCCAAGGCTACTGGAGCAGACCTGAGCTCAACAAAGACACGTTTACCGAAGACGGCTGGTTCAAGACTGGCGATGTCATGCACATTGACACCAGTGGGAACCTGTTCATAACAGATCGTATCAAAGAGCTCATCAAGTACAGTATGTATCCCTGGAACGAAGCTCATATATATCGTTTCTTGCTGACCACTAAATAGAGGGTTTCCAAGTCGCACCGGCTGAGCTGGAAGCCAAGCTCATCGGCCGCAAGGATATCGCTGACGTTTGCGTTATTGGTGTCTGGAACGAAGACGAGCAGACTGAAGCCCCCCGTGCATATGTCGTGCCCAGCCCCGGCGTGGATGGGAGTGAGGAGCTAGCAGCTGATATCATCGAGTGGTTGGGTAGTCGAGTTGGTCCCTCTAAGCGGTTGCGCGGAGGTGTGAGATTCATCAAAGAGATTCCCAAGTCACCATCCGGCAAGATTCTGAGGCGCATCTTGAGAGATCAGATGAACAAGGAAGAAGGGCGATCAAAGGCCAAGCTGTAGTGTGAGAGTATCGTTACTTATTTTGTACAATATGCTTTGTATCTTACATGAGGTATGGCTCTGTTATTCCACCCCTATACAATCAAATATGTCAATCATGTCGTCCTGTTTCACATCTTTTGATTAACCCATTCGCTCAGCCTCATCCATCAGCTTCTCGACGCTGAACCTCGAGTCGCCGGCCGCAAACCACTCTAGAAGCTTCTTTCGCTCTTGAGCCCTCTCCTTGCGCTCGCTGCTCAGCTCAACACCCTCACCCTCCCAGCCACCATAGAATCGCTGCAGGCACATGACCAACCACCTGGCGTTCTCCGGTTTCATACCCCGATCATCAACGACCTGGCCTTGCATCAGGACTAGGCCTCGTTCATCGGCAAGGTCCAGGTGGTGCGTGATGGTCGTGTGTGGCTGCGCAAACTCGCCTCGGTTTTTGTACTCGGCGAGCTGAGTGAAGAGGACGGTGCTCGTCTTGGACTGGGCGTCAAATGTCCACTGAAGGAAGTGAATCTCGGCGCCCTGTGTCGGGTGTGGCACGGGGAGGACGAATTGGGGCGCATTTTGCGCCGCCTCCTCCATGATCTTGTATGTCGAGGTCGGAATCACTGCGCAGATGGCGTTCTCGTTGGAGGCGTGTCGCAGGCGCCAGATAGCAGTGAGCTCGTTGTCAGGAAGCTCGCGCGCCTTGGGGAGGTCGATGATGTCATTGAGGGTCTTGACGGCGGGCTTGTCAGCTCCCGTAGGAGGCGTCCTCGGAGCCTCACCCTCTTTTGTAGGCTCGATCTGACCCGGCGGGAGGTCCTTGTTCGGCTGGATGGTCGGGGTGTCGGGAGCTTGGGGGATGGTTCCGGGAGGGTGTTCGACGGCATCCCTGCGGCGCTCGGCGTCGATCTTTTCGGCATAGGCAGCTTTGAGCTGATCAATGCTCTCGTGGCCCTCCTGCTGGGCCTTTTGGTTGAGCTTCTCGCGGTACTTTTCGAAGACGGCCTGCGGTGGCTGTGTGGTTGCGAGGAAGCGGATGTCGTGAACTTGAGCCCATCGGCGTTGGTTGACGGCTTGTGTCGCGCGTAGGGGAGCGGCTACGAGCCGGCGAAGAGCGGGAATTCGTAGTGAAGCCATGGTTATGAGTTGATATTCTCGTCCTTGGACGTACCAGCTCCAATTGGGTATCGTAGTCTGGATGCCGTCGCGAGGTGAAGAGGAAGAGCTATGGAGTCTTGATGGAAAGATTTGGTAGGACAGGGTTAAACCACTGAATTCCGGGGGCTTCGAGCTCTGTCGTCACTAAAACCGGCAATAGTGGGGGCGGGCGTTTATCGATTCTCTCAGCTTGAAGAACGTCCGGCTTCGGAGTTTGGAGGATGACAAAGTCGCCTCTAACAATTGGACCAAATTGATAGTCTATCTTTAAACTCATTGAATCGGAACTAGACGCTTTCAGTTTCCTCAAGATCCTTTTATCAATTCTCTCACCCGCCGCATTCTTCTTCACAGGCAGTCCGCAAGCGTCTTGTACCCCGCCATCAAAATTCACCGCCTTTGGTGGGCATCAACTTTCTGCCGCCCTCTACCACAACCTGAACACCGAGGACTCGAGTCTCCCAAGTCCAAGCGATAGGTCCTGAACTTGCATCGTCGCATCTGCATACGCTAGAGTACGACTGAAAGTCTTATCCCTGCTCGCCATGGCGGATTTCAGGCAGTGGGCCCTCGAGTTTGTCCTGGCCGATGATGAGGGGCGACAGACGGCCATCGCTCAGAAGGCTGCCAAGGGTACTTATTCTCCAAACATGTTATTATTTTCTCAAGGGATCTTCTCTGACTGTATACTGTAGAGATTCAAACTGCACCTGCAAACACAAACCCAGTAGCACGATGGGTTGAAGCCGTGCAACCATGGATGCCAGGGAATGGTCATGAAGCCGAGGATGAGACACCAGACTGGACTGCCAGAGCGAAGGGTAGGCTAAGAACGCAACTAGTCATCATTGTCGCTAATGATAATACTTATAGCCCTGGAATTTCTCTCTCGAACTTTGGATTTCTTGAGCAAGGACGTGTTGAAGCCAAGTCAAGGTATGTGGTATGCGTCTTATACACCCATGCTCTGGCTGACAACTCGTAGTGAAATTGCTGGTTAGCTTCTTTGGTGCTATGTTCGAGGTCGATCACAAAGCTGGCATCATGCCCTCTGCCACTGCTCTAACCCGGATAGCGGCCATGAAGTCGTTCCAGCGCCATAGCGGAAACGAGATTATCCAGAAGATCTGTGCCTTGCGAGACGACTTTCCTCGTCAAGTATCCAAAACTCGACTTGCCATCTATGAGCTTATCCGATTGCTCATGTCTACCCCTGAAGTTGCCGGCGATCTGCAGCATCGACATGGTTCATCAGCTGGCTTCATGATTGACCTCCTGCAGCTCTGCCGAAGTGAGAGGGATCCCGAATGTTTGATGGTTTGGTTCGAGATTTTGAGAATATTCTCGTCTGAATATTCGCCTTCAAAGGAGGTTCTGGAGGAGGCTTATGGCGCTTTCAAGCAGTACTTCCCGATCTCTCTTCCTCGAGCATCACAGGTTGCCATTACCCCTGAAGATCTGAAGTTGCAGCTACGGAAGTGTTTCTCCTCAACTCACTTGCTAGCTGACCACGCGTTTCCATTCCTTCTTGGAAAGTTGGACCAGGGTGATGCTGTGACAGTTAATGTCAAGGTGAGAATAACCATGAACTTTTGTAGGGCTCCGTTAACTCGCTGTCAATAGGTTGATATCCTTAAAACCATTCGCGCCTGTTTGGACGAGTACACCCACCCCGAACAATCTGTCGCCCCTTACTGTGGAAGACTTTGGGGAAGCCTCAAGTATGAGGTCCGAAATGGAGAGATTGAAGACACCATCTGGGGTACCTTGGAAGTTCTCAAGTCCCTTACGAACAGACTCAAGGGGGATGACCTCCGTGACTATACTCTTTCTGTCACAAGAGACTGCGTCGCAGATCTTGGTACCACCATGTATGCATCATCTGCTGGCAGACTCTTGGTCAGTGTCTTGAGCGCCAAGCCTAGTGCTTTCGTCTTGATGGCCGCTCCAGTCATGACACACATCAAGGAGAACCTGCGCCACCCAAAAGCTCCTGTTCACAGCCAGGATCTACTCAAGGTTCTTCATGTTGTCTTGGAGACTCGACTTCTGCTTGTCGACTCAGACATGACTGCAGAGGAACGAGAAGATTTTGCCGCTATTGATGCCTTCTTCAAGCCGCTTTACGACGAGGTTTTCAAGAAGACAGTTAATCTTGCTTCAAAGCCGGACGCCTCCTATGATGATATCAAGATTGCGTCTCAGGCAGTTCAGGGGGCTGGAGCTTTGCTATGCCAAAGGCCAGCCAAGTTACTTGTTGCAGCCGAGGATGCTGCGAACACTGGCTCTGAGCGACTTCTTCCCGAGGCAACGTGCTCAGAAATCTGCGAGTCACTCTTTGCTATCCTGACGAAATCTGGCCCAGGACATCCTCGATCAGCTGGTGGCGATGAGCTTATCAATGATACTACTAAGGCCTTGCAACGTGCAATCCGTCTGTACCCCAAGGGCTTCAACCCCCTGGTTGACCAGGCAATGGCTATTATCCGATCAAGTTGGCGAAGTGGAGGAGCAGAGGAAGCGTCCGAGACTATCACAGCCCTCGGAGCTCAGATTGCCTTTGTGGGATCCTCAGAACTACCATCAATCCCCAGGAACGGATTCGACCACTTCATATACTCTATTCGATCGTTCCTTTCAGAACTCTTCAATGCTCTTGAGGCAAAGGCCGACCCTCAGATCTGGTGTGCTCTGGCGGCGACAGTTCAGTCTACGATCAGATACTTCAATGATGCTTGCTCAGGGCAAAACCCACGGAAAGACCTCGACTTTGAGAATGAACCCCTGCAAAGGGTCAGTGCCATTTATCCTGAGCTGGATCAACTTGGTGGAGAGAAGCAGATTGAAGCATCTGTGGGCTACCACTCTCAGGTTCCGCAATCATCGTCTGTCGACGAGATCAGGCGGGAGTTCCTACTTGTCAGCCTCTTCATTTCTCGACAACTTTACCGCAGAGCCACCAAGGTTGTCGACTCGCATCTTCAAACTGGAAAAGCGGCGCTTACCCTTAGTGACGACTTTACTACCGTGGACCAGGCCACTGGACATCAGTACCTCCATTTGATCTCCACCTTGGCGGGTTTCGTGGTTCACGAGTTCAGTGAGTCTCAGCAGACTGGACTGAAAGCTGAGACGTTTGCCATCAGTCTTTTCCGTGATGATTTTATAACCGTTCCTGAAAAGTCATCAGAGGAACAGTTGACAGGTGGAGCGGAGCAAGCCGTGTTGGAGAACGGATCATCATGGAGTTGGTTAGCATCAGAAGCTCCCAATGTCCTGTCTCTTGGAATACTGCAAGCGCTACAGCCGTCCGCAGTAGCAAGACTCGTATGTCTATCCTGTTCAAGTGTTGTATCGTGACTTTGCTAACTAGGATTACAGTTCGAGACAGGAGTCGCACAAGAGCTGATCCTTAGCGGATTCGTGGCAAACTCCAGCCCGACCAGACCAGTTACGCTATCCATTCTAACCATTTTAGCCAACAAGTACAAGGTCGAGACTTTGCCGAGTCTCATGGCTGCGTTGGAGCAACTCACATCGAGCCTGCTACCAACCTCTTCGTCTGAGGACGATGTATCCCGCCTGGAGAAAATCACCTCGGTTTACGCCCTTGCCGCAGGAATGGTACGGCGATACAGTGGCAAGGAAGCAAAGCCACTTCTCCAACTGATCAAAGACTCACCAAAGGATGCCAAACTTGGCTCTGAACTTGCAAGGCGACTTGAGGTCATTGTGGTTCCCCAGCAGCCATTGACTAAGGAGAACTATGCTATTGTCAAGCCTCTATGGGTACAGAAGGTGTACTTTGAATTGGTTAGCCCCATGCTGCAGGCGGCTACCGGACAAGATGCCGAGGTCCAAGACCAGCAGATCAAGTCAAACTACAGCACTGGAGTTCTCCTTATCGTAAAGCATATGAACTTCCCGATTTACGAGGCAGATGCGGATAAGATTCTTCGCATCTCTATTGCCGTTGCGCAGAATAGCGACATCGGCCCTGAGACCAAGGCTGCTCTTGATGTGCTCAAGAACACGCTTGTCGAGGCCCCTGAGAAGGGTAAGGGGCATCTCCGAAGCATCATCAAGATCTGCACAAGAGTCTTCTCGCATAGGTCCTCCGCCGCGAGCGTTGATCCCGAGACAGAGGGTGCTTGTGGTAAGCTTGCTTTGGAGATTGTTGGAGGTCTACCACGCATGTACGAGTCTCAGCATCTGCTGCCGCACGCACCTCAGGTGCAGCGAGAACTGACAATGGTCTGTGGACATCGTGTGCGCGAGGTCAGAAAGACGGCACGGTTGGCGAGAGTGGCATGGGCGGATCTCAAGTGAGCGACTTCGGCGTTTTCAAGCACTGGGCTTCTGGATGGATGAGAGCCCGGATATAGGGGCTATATACGGCGTTGACACTCAATCTTGCGTGTTGGACATCACAAGATGGCTAGATGAATGCCCATGACATTGAAATCCTTGAACATGAACAAGGTACTGCAGTAACTCTGATAATATCACCCTATGATACAACGAGTTTGTCCTTGGGTTTTCACTTCCTCTCTTCAACATGGTATCAAGACACGATCCTCTCTGAACGCCGGATTATAAACGAACAGTCAATCCCAACTTCTTGCACATTTTAATATCCCCGACTCTTCCTACGCCTTACGTCGCTGCTTGCCTCCCTTCTTTCCTGCGTCAGCTGCCGTCGAGCTACCCTCGGCAGCACCCGCGCTGGCGGCAAGAACGGCATTGAGAACATCGGGGCTAGCATCGAGGAGATCTTGAGAGACAGTGACGCGCTTGGGATCACGCTTGCCAATCAGGGGAACCGAGGTGGCGAGCAGCTCCTGGAAGGGGATTGCGACGAACTGGCCCGTCTCGTCGAACCAGCCGGTGAAGGGCTTGGAGATCTTGAGGACGGAAGACTTGGCGTTGTTGTCGGTGACGGTGATGGTGAGGTTGTAAATGGGGACGTTCTTCTTGGTCGAGCTGCTGATGGAGATCTAGGGGAGGACTTGTTAGCAGAGGAATGTGAATGACATGATGATTTCCGTACCTTCTCGCCAGACGGCGATGTACCCTCGTAGATGACACCCTTCTCACGGAACGTAATCCATAGTGTCAGGGCAGTGTTGACCAGAGTATAGACTGCGACGGCAGCAGCTGTAAAGTGCTTCGTGTTGTCGAAACCAAGCTTGTAGTCCCAAAGGAAACAAGCGGCGGCAATGCCAAAGGCGCTGTAGCCGAGGGCGAGACGGACGTCGGTGAGGATATGCGACTGTCGGAACTTGAGAGAGTTGAGGTAGTTGGGAATGGCGTCGTCAGATGTGTTCTTGAGGTCTGTCGTTCGCGAGGGCCACCGTGTCAGAAGAGATGGTCGTGAAAGGAACATGGGATAACTAGAGCGCGTTTACCTGCGAGGTTGTAGACCGAAATCTTTTCCGCTGCGTTGGCCATGATGGGCTAGAGGCCAGAAATGGCACGTATATCGGAGATTGAGGTGTTGCTGTGCGTTGCGAACGAAGAGCCGTTGAAGTTGGCTGTCTGTAAGTGCAACTCCAGCTCGCCCGTCCATCTATCATGGGGGTTCGGCTGCCGTGGGGCTTAAGCATGTGGGATAGCTGTCCCTTCAAAAAGAGTCTGGCCAATAAGAGGTGAGAATCAGCGCCAGGTGTGGCTTAACCGCCCGCCGGCATAGTCGGAGCTCCACCGGTTTGTGGCGCATTAGAGACGCCATGGATCGTGGCTATTTGGCGTCTTGGACCTCACAACCTCCAACAGCTCCATCGCAACACGACGTCAACCTCTTCCCTCTCTGCCTCACCAATTGCGTGCCCTCGACTGTCGACATAATGGTGCAAGTTCCGGTTCAGACCCTTCACAGGGACCCCCAGTTATTGTACGCACAGCTTCGAAAGTTCCTCCTCGCACATCAATTGCTGACCTGAAGCTCCTAGCTACTGGATCCTCATCCCCATCACCATCGTTATGGTCCTGACCGGTGTCCTCCGCCACTACGTATCCGTCCTTATGGCGACCGCGCCCAAGAAGCAGGACAATAAGGCCATGCGTGAGCAGCGGTCCCTTGCCCGCGGCGTTGCCCTGCGCTCCAACCATCACTCCCTCTCGCAGAAGGCCTTTGAGGCTCGCCGCGATGTCCTGACCACCGGGTTCGAGTCTGGTGCATACCTGAAGGAGCCCGACCGCAAGGGTCAACCTCCTGCGAACCCTCTGACCGATCCCAGTGCCATGGATGGTATGATGGGCATGATGAAGAACAACATGGCTATGATCATTCCCAACACACTCATTATGAGCTGGATCAACGCCTTCTTCAGCGGCTACGTTATTAGTATGTCTGTTTCTAACTTGTCGAGAGATATTGTCTAACTTTGATAGTGAAATTGCCCTTCCCCATCACCATCAAGTTCAAGAGCATGCTGCAGGCTGGTGTGCAGACCAAGGAAATGGACCCCCGATGGATGTCCAGTATCAGCTGGTACTTCCTTTGCATCTTTGGTCTTCAGTTTGTCTACGTCTTTCTCCTTGGCAGCGACAACGGTAAGTGTTGAGCGAGTTCACCTAACCATTGAGGCATAATAACTAACACAATACAGCCGCCAGCCAGGTCGCCCAGCAGATGCAGGCGCAGCAGATGGCTAACCCCATGGCTGGCCCTGGTCAGGATCCTCACAAGCAGTTCAAGGCCGAGGCTGAGAACCTGGCTGTCGTCGAGCACTACTCAGTTCTGGACGATGTTGAGGAGCGTTTCTTGGCGGGTATCAAATCGTAGATTCATAGAACGAGTAATATACATACGCCGACAGACGCCGTGGCACATTTTCCTTGGCCCCTAATCTCTATCCTCGGTCCCTTGTCGTATCCAATTCTCTCACTACTAGTCCCACCAGAGGCACAGGCCCAGTCCATCAGCAATCATGCTGCCCTTGATCCTGTATGGCGCCGTGGCCTCTGCTGCTTCTTGCTGTTTTGGTCCAGCAGGCGCTTGGTCGTGCCACTCCTCGTCGATAACCTGGAATCGGACCATTTCGTGCATTTCGTAAAGTAGGCGTTGCTCTTCATCAACGTTCCACACCCAGAGTTGATGGCTATGGCTACTGTAGGCAATTGTCAGCGTCTCTCGGTCAACAATCCACCCATTCAGTAACGGAAGTACGTACAATTCAGCTCCCGGGGGCAGATATTCATACGACACAAAGATGTCGGCAAAGAAATCTGTTTGCAAGTGGATGCCTTCAGGCGTAGAGGTTGATATTCTGGCCATCATGACTTCACCCTTGAAGGGACGAAACACCACCATGCGGAACTCGACTAGAGATTGCGCTCGATCAGCTACCATGGCCATCAGGTTCCAAAGGCCAATATGACAAACCATTGACATTGACCAGACCGGTGCCATGCCCGATGAGACCTTCCGAAGCCCATTGCAGGTCATACAAGCATATACAGAGGCCGATTTTCTGAATGACCTTGTTGGAGTACTTTGCGTTGATGTTGTCTTCAATGGCTTCTTTACTCCGCTTGGAGAAATCTGCTGGTGCAATCTGCACCAAGTCGGCGATTTTGGTCTGAGAGTGTCAGTCACGGTTTCACTTGAATGACGCTTGGTGGGGGTGCAACTTACTAGGATGAACATGCTGATAGCACGTGAGACTCACTCCTGTGTCACTGTATGTATTGGAGCCTCCTGGTATGTTGCTCTAAAGCATCGAAATATTTGTCAAGGGGTATAAGAAAGAGGTTCTTCGTCCCATGAGTGTCTCAGTGACCCAAACACTTTGAGTGGTTGACTGCACCAAAGAAAGGGCCTTGGTCGCGGCAGAAAAAGAATGCCGCTGGCGCTAACCCTCTTGGAGCTAGCCCCCTCCCAATCCCCACCTCACCGCCTGCCAGAAAAGGGCCGACCCACCAGCTGCGATTGCGGTGTGCAGATAATTTCCAACAGCTTGTCTGTCGCAGTGGGCTTTTGGCGAAAGAGGGAGCTTTCACACTGCTCTGCGTCTCGGCCGTCATCGTGCCTTCCTTCTTTCTAGAGACGACGGGAATCAAACAAGCAGTCGCGACCACCCCCTTTGACTGTTGCCTTCTTTTCTGAATTTAGGCGTTTGAGCCGTATTTCTTCTATTCCCCCGGACTCTCTTCTCGGCGCTTATTTTCCATCTCTCTTCCTTCTTCAACTCTACTGTGCGTAACCTTTTCGTTCTGCAGCATCCGCGAACCCTTTTTCCCACCCGACACGTCGACCACGAAACCTTCTATCGAGGTGCTATAAACACGCCCGAATCTTCCATCCCAACGAATCGACGAACTCGTGCGTCTCCTCGCTCAAAACATATCAGCGAGCTCGAATACTACCAACGCAGACCCTCCCTACGCCCGCTAGATCCGAGATCCCTTCATCCAGCACCAACTTCCATCATGTCAGGCTACGGTTACGGCCCTCCTCCCCCGCCTCCATCGGCTTCTGCTCCCCCAAGCTACGGACCCCCAGCACCATCCTACTCTCAGCATGGCCAGGGCCGAGGCGGCTCGCATCATGGTAGAGGAGGACGCGGCGGCCACTACAATGGTGGTCGCGGTGATTACCACGGATCACCCCAAGGCCACTATGAGTACAGTGGTCAACCCTACCCTCCCCATCACAATGCTCCTCCATATGCTGGCTCCCACCCGCCGGCCGGAAGCTATCCACCGCCGCAGCCCCAATGGGGACCTGAACATGGCCATCCTCCACCTCACGGGCATTCGCCCGCTCCCATGTCTTCCAACAACTACCACCCTAACTACGCTCCCCAACCCTACCCTCCTTCTCAGTACCCGCAGCAGCCTCCTCCGTATGGTGGTCCCCAGCCATACCCTTATCAAGGCCCTCCTCCCCCTCCTAACCAATCCCAGTGGGGTGGTCAAGGACAACCGCCTCAGAACCACTACGGCAATGGCAGGCCACGAGGTGGCTATAGTGACCGTGGTGGACCAAAGCCTCCAATGAACGGCCCCATTCGCCCTGGGTATGAGCATGAAGGAATGGCGCCACCTGTTAACGGTTATGGCCAGCCATATCCTCACGACCCTCGGGCAGCCCCCTACCCCCCAGCGCAGTACCCTTACCCTGGCCCTCCTCCGCCTCCTGGACCACCACACCAGGATGGCTACTACGGTCACAATCGCCGCGGCCGAGGTGGCTTTAGAGATGGGAACTCTCGAGGACGTGGAGGCTACCACGGAAACGACAAGCCCCGCCATCACAACAAGCCTGGCCACAATGACTCCAACCACAACAAGCCTGAACCTCCTACCTTGGGTAAGAAGAAGAAGCGGAAGATGAACACGTTGGGTTTGACTCCTGGAATGGACTCGGAGTCTGAGGACGACGAGGGAGAAGAGAAGATCTTGACTGATTTGATCGGCCAAGAGACTATCCAGTAAGTGACCAAGCCATTTCCCACTGGCCCCTCCTAACTCTTCATAGGATCCAAGATGTCGCGGCGTTCTTGGCGGAACGAAAGAAGCATTTCCCTACAAAGGCCCGTGTTGAGGCTAAGAAGGCTGCCGAGCTGGCACAAAACGGCGAAGACAAGGCTTCCTCGCTGGAGAAACAGGCCGACAAGCTCCGGCGACAGCTTCGCAAGGTTGAGTCGTCGATCAAGCGAAAGCGTGAACAAGGGGATGAGGGTGATGAGATGAGAGATCCGTCCGAAGAGTCTTCAGATGACGAGCCAGAAGTCATGTCTACTCGTTCCCACGTCGCTCCTCCACCTCCTCCTCCCGCAAAGAAAGCCGACGTTTCCAAACACTGCAAATATTATTCCACTGGTGGAACATGCGGCAAGAAGGGCAAGTGCCGCTTCGTTCATGATCCCGAGGTCCGAGAGGCCGCCATGAAGGAACGCGAGGCCAACAATGGACGTCTTACTATTCAGCAACGCTTGATTCTCAACGACAAGGAGCAGGAAGACCTCACGGTCCTTCAGTCTATCGATTACCTTCGGAAAAAGGGAGCGATTGAAGCGGTCGAACCATCCGAGGTTAAGGATGAAGGCACCAAGAAGACCAAGGCTGAGCTTCCCACGCAACCTCCTCCGTCCAGCTTGCTCCCTGATGCACCTGCTTCCCTCCCTCCCCCTCCAGTTAAGCGGGAGCCTGCTTTGCCTCGTCGCAACCCACCACCTTCAATTGTTCCTGGCGACAGTAACAGCGGCCAAGGAATCAAGCACTACCAAGGCTGGCTGCTCCGGCCTTATGGGAGCACCAATGGCAAATCATCCAAGAGTGATGATCTACCGTGAGAGTCAAGGCCAACCATAATCACCTCTCAACCCGGACTTAGGACCATGTGGATGGCCTACCAGGAGTCGTTTTCGAATTCTGAAAATGGATAGTTACCCATGGATGGACGTTCCCTATCCTGCCCTTTCTGTTTGAATAGTGTATGAGTACGATGGTCGTTTATTGACTTGAACTTGACGTGCGGGTTACTGCCTATAGTGGGCTCCGTGTCGAGGATCAAGTGCCTGAAGTTGGTTGAATCCGGCTGTTAGAGCTTTAGTTGGAGCCTTCCGGTGATCGACCCCCTTTAGTTTTCTTATTTGGGCCAGTATTTACGTTTGGGTTTTCTAGGCACAGGCGTTGAGCTAATCTCTGGTCACTAATGGCGTCTAGTTTCTAGACATTTTTGGAATGGGAAAACTACCTATGTTTGTGCTTTTACGTGTCCTCTCCTGCTTATGAACGTGTGTGGATGAGATGCTTGCAGTGGGAGGTTGCAAAGTGGCGACTCACACTGGTGTGTGAAGACTTGACCAAGCGGAAACAACATGTCATACGCGAGTGCGTTACAAAATTGATACCATTATTGCTAAACAAAGAACTACATGAGGGTGATAGAAGGCCACTTTGCGGCTGTTGTTGTGGTGTTGAGAGGAGGCTCAAACACTTGCGACAGTAGAGGGAGGCTTGGTTGGGAGCTCAGACGCAAGCTATAGCAGCTCGTAGGGTTTTACAATTACGTCTAGACAAGATACCATTCTGAAGCGTCATCCAGTGTACGTGCCCGTGCCCGTACTTATCTACAGCCCCATCCTCGCCAGTGTTCCCTTTGAAAAAAACCACCCGTGCTCCCTAATCTGGGTTCCCTCTCCCGTCCAAGCCCCCGTCCCGTCTTGACCAAAACCATGCAGCCGCCCCCTTTAAGACTGTGTGCGACAAAAAAGATCAAAAAAGGAGAAAAAAGGGGAGGAAAGATGACAACTCCGTCGCTAATGTGGCCCCTATTTGCGTATGGAATAGACGCGGTGAGGGAGAAAAAGCAGCAAGAAAAAAGCCGTGTAGTTAGGGGAGAGTAAGAAAAGCACATCTCATAAAACGCCTCCGTTTCCGAGTCCTCGACCGTTGCTCGCGTTGTGGTGAAGTATTGTTTTGGGTGAATAAGTGTGTGGTGATGATTGAAGAACCAATGACCGGAGTAGGATATCTCGAGCGAAAAACCTCGTCGAGATGTACCAGGTAAGGGTAGATGCTGCCCAATGGCTTCCCTGTCCAGGAGATAACGTCGATGGAGGATATAACACAAAAGACGCTGGATCATCGACGTCGAGCACGAAGGGCTTCAAAGGCTTGACGCTTACGCGCCTCCTTATCGGCCTTGAGTTTCCTCTCAAGCCGCTCCTCTTCAATATCCTCGCGGCGAGCAATCTGCTCTGCTCGGCGTTCCTCGATATCGAGCTCGTCCATACCGGCCTCCATGTCCGAGGACCCGTCAGACGCATAATCATATCGTGGCCCGCCGTCGTCCTCTTCCTCGTCGTCGTAATCAATAAAATCGTCCATGTCTTCGTCGTACTCGTCTTCGAAACGTGACTTTGAACGCGCCGGACGAGGAGCCCGCGGTGCGCTGAGTAACGCTCCACCGCGGGGGACATCCTTCTTCTTGGTGGCAGCCCCGGGCCTCGGCCTTGCTGTGCCGGTGTATCCCGTGGTTGCCGTGACGGCCTTCTTCACCTTCTTTTCTTCCTCGGCAGGCGCTGCGGCTCTGCCACTAGAAGGCTTGCCTCCAGCTACCTTGCCCCGTTCTGTCTTTGCCGGAGGCGGGGCCTTGCTGTCACGGCCGCTACGCGGATCTCTGCCCTGTCCATTGACAGGTGTGCCATTCCGTTGACCTGGCTTAGCCGTGCCGGAATAGCCTGAAGGATGAGCTGGCCTCGCCGGCTTCTTGGCGTCTCGAGGGTCCGCCTTTGCTGCCTTGGCCTCCTCCTTCTCCCTCTTTATATTGCCACCCTCCACCTTCTTGTGCTGGATCTTACCGACCTGACCCATCGTGGCCTGGGCCCGTTGAGCCCGTGCCAAAATCTCAGCGAAAGAACCCTTCTTCGGCGGTGCACCACGGGCGGCAGGAGGTGCGTTCGATGGGCCCGGGGACGGCCTGCTGGGAGGGGCAGGCTTCGAGATCCGATTACCCCCGTTCATGGGTCTCGATGACAAAACATTGGGTTTTGAACCCCCGCCATTTATCGGATTTGATGGCCGCTGGGAAGGCGTCGGTCTGTCGAGTGGGCGTGATGGTTGACTCGGCCTCGAGGATGTCTCGTTAGGGCGGGGCCTGGGCGGCTGCGATGTCCGTGGTGCCACTGTGGTAGATAGCGTCGTGACTCGAGGCGCCTTGGGGACGAACGGGCGAATGTCATCGTCGGCCTTCCTCTTGGGTAGCGTGTTCGATCGTGCTAGGTTCTGTGCGGGTGATGGCGACGCCCCATCGTCGCCGCCGCTGATCTGGGCGAGGAGGTCTCCGATCTTGAACGCCATGGTTAACGTTTTTTTTCCTTCGGGTGCAAAGATTGGCCACCGGGTCAGTCACTCACCGGCATCGCGTCGGAAGATGAGCCAGACAAGGAAGGACTATATGCGGAGGTGTGATGCCTCAGAATAAGAGAAGAGCAAGCAAGCTCGTGCGTGGATTATGAGTCATTGAGCGGGCGGCAAAGTTTGTCGGGCTCTGGGCTCTGGCTCTTTGTCTGCTGGTCGTCAGGAACTTTGAAGTCTTGCAAACAATGTGAGACTCTTGGGTTTCTTGGTGGTGGGAGGCGCAGAGGCGATAGGTGGCTTGTTCGAGGTCGAATCGGCCCAAAACTTGCAACCAAGACACCTGGAGCACAGGCGATCACAAAACTGCAAAGGGGAAAATCATACAGTTGCGTGAAGAGCAAAGAATCAGTGACAGCCAACCTTTATGGGCGAAGGAGGAAATCAGGGAAAACGCCACACCGGAGCGCGGCGCCAGGACACGTGACGAGATTCCCTGGCACGAGACAGGCTGCCGTGTGGCGGTGCACGCAAGGGACCGGCAGGGGACTTTTTCCGAGCAGCAGCCCACAGAAAGAAAGAGTGAGAGGCAGAAAAGGCAGCAGGGGAGGGATCCCCGCAGCCCCGCCCTAAAATTTCGGCTAGCAACCCACAGGATCAAAATTGGCCTTGAACTTCGTCACGCCGTGAACTTTTTCTACCTTGTCACACCGAAAACCATAAACCACCAAAGGACTCGAAGGCTTCAGTCTCCGCCCAACTTGCGGTTAAATTGATTGATTTCTCGTGTTCTCCTCTGACTCCAGATGTAAGTATTTAATCCTGCTGAGCGCTGGTTTCCCCGTTGTCGAGTTTTACTCTCGTCGTCGCAAAGCGCAAACTCCAAAATCCATACAACTTCTAACACAACTTCGACCAGAAACCACATTCAAAATGAAGCACCTCGCAGCTTACCTTCTCCTCACCCTCGGCGGCAACGCCTCTCCCTCTGCCGCCGACATCAAGGCCGTTCTCGAGTCCGTCGGTATTGAGGCTGACGACTCCCGCCTCGAGACCCTGATCTCCGAGCTCAAGGGCAAGGACATCCAGGAGGTATGCCAATCCCCGATCTACAACATCACACACGCGCGCACAATATGCTAACAAATTCCACTCTAGCTCATTGCTGAGGGCTCTGAGAAGCTCGCTTCCGTTCCCTCCGGCGGTGCTGGTGGTGCCGGTGCCGGTGGTGCTGCCGCCGGTGGTGCCGCCGCCGAGGAGGCCAAGGAGGAGGAGAAGGAGGAGGAGGCTGAGGAGTCCGATGAGGACATGGGCTTCGGTCTCTTCGACTAAGCGGTCTATCTATAAAGACTCGCCCACGGTTACGACACCTCACGAATTTTCGGAGAAGCTACGCGCACAAACGGGTTGTTTGGTCGATTCCTTCATGTCATTTTTTCGGCGTGGGAGGATTGGCTGCTCATGGCTGGATTGGGTCTCTCTAAGGATGGGATAGATACGGCATGGGGAATTAAAAAAGGCGGTTCGGCTCTTCGAATACTTGGTTCTGATTCTGTGAATGTTGTTGCGTATGTGCTGTCCTTCAGGTCAATCTTGATCTCGAAGGTTTGTCCCTGTGTAAGTCTCGTCATGTCACCATCCATGAGGTATAGGGTGATCGGCCTCAGTCACTCTGGATGACTGTCCCTGTCATGGCTTCTCTGCATCATCGTGTTCTCATGCAGACCCAATAACTCAGCTTGGGTTTTCTCGCAACAACATAAGCAACAGGCCTACCTAAAGCGCATCTATAACGTAGTAGTAACATTCAAAGACAACTTAGCAAGGTGTTGACCCGTCTTCTACACCTCATGGTTGTTTGTGTGGGGGAATATTGCTGGCCCGAGAGGGGTTAAAATTGCAGTGCAGACATGCACGATGTCTACAGATAGCAGCGTGCAGAAGCGAGAAACAGGGGTAAGAAACGTCGACATGGCCATTCCGAGCACCGTCAGCGCAAGAAGGGCCTTGGTCAGCTGAGAGAAAAAGTCAGCAACTCTCTTTGTTTGTCAGAATAAGACAGGAAATCTTGGTATTCGGAAAGTAGCCTTTCCGATAATCTCTGTCTCGTGATCAAAGATGATGGAACTCAAAGGGGATTTTTCTCATTTGCAAGTATTGACCAAAACTACATACATACAAATGGACTAATATTAGATTCCATGAAAAAAGAGTCTAACAAACTCGTCATCAGACAGCCACTCGTGATATCGCCAAGATGAATTGCGTATGCAAACTGCCATGTAACACCAAAAGCCAACCAGCACAAAGCAAGCAAACAAAAGAAAACTCCCCCAACTTTAAACGCCGCAACACACTCTCTAATATGTACACCAACTACTTTGTCGGACGGTATCCAGTCTCCTCACCAGCCCATGAAAACACTTGTGATCGCCCGTTGTTGTTATAGGTCGGCAGAGGCGAGTTCCCGGGATCCGCAGAGGCAGGAAGCTCGACGGGTGCGGTTTGCTCGGGGGGCTTCGGCGTCGTGTTACCCTGTGAGGGTGAAGGCGCGGCGGGATGCTGCGTATAAGTATCACTGCTGGAACACGTTAGCAAACACAGCCACACAGAAGGAAGAGAGAGAGAGAGAAACTAACTAGTACGACCCTATCGTTCCGTCTTGGGCTTGGGCTTGAGCTACCATTGCTGCCAGAGCCGCTGGGTGTGCTCCGTAGCCGACGGATTGGTGAGGACTCATAGGTGGACTTTGACCAAAGGGGGCTGCTACTACGCCTGGGAGTGGTTTGTTCACATCCCAAGGAGATCCGGGATTTGGAGAGTTGTATTGTGTCTCTGCGACGGGAGTGTTGGGAGTACCACGGAAACTCTTGCGGTATGCTTTGTCGAAACCGCCTCGTCTTCCGCAGAGGTAGAGCAAGGCGCCGGCCAAGAGTAGCACTGCAGCACTTCCGATGGCGATTCCGGCAATGGCACCGGGTGAGAGGTTAGATGATGTGTCGTCGTCGTCGTCATCTTCTCGATCTGATCCTTTGGGGCTCGCAGTCTCAGTAGGGAGGTCTTCGGTAGGCCATGGCTCTCCGGGTCGTAGCTGGTAATCGACGTCCTTGGCCTTTTCGAGCCACATGTCGAGGGTTTCATTCTTGGACTGTCTAGTTGTTAGCCACTATTCACAAGGAAAGACACAAAGAGAGCTCTTACGGGATTCACCACACCCATCATGTGCCACTTTACGCAAGATCCAGATGCGCCGCAGTAGAAGAAGATGGGATCGGTATTGTTGACTCGAACTCGAAATCGAGGAGCCTAACCATGTCAGCATCACATTGAGCAGTAACTGGACGAGTATTCACTCACATCATCAGTGATGGCCTGAACCTTTTGTTCACCACTCGAGAACCCTTCTCTGTTCAGGTCGACGTATTCGTACGGGATACATGGGTGCTCAAAGTCTCCTCGGATTATCCAGTGCCCGCTGGGATAGAAGCGCCATTCGATAATGTCGCCAACATCGGCTTTGACTTCGGCAGGAGTAAACTTGTGTCCAGACTATGAACCCATCAGCGAGATATACATTGTCATATACTTGATATAACCTACCGCTCCAACATTAACTGTGTGAGTTGTTGCCCCTGAAGATGAAGCAGTTGTTGCAGCCTCAGCAACTGTAGACGTAGCCTCGAGGGTCTCCGTCAGAAAGCCAGATACGGTAGGAGCCTGAGGACCTCCCGCAGCCCATACCGTCGCGAGGAGGGCCGGGAGTATAAAGAAGGGACTTGGAATCATTGTAACAGGATCTGATCTGTCCAGAACAACAAGCCTTGTGGATAGCAAGCAGATGATTCCAAAGCATGAGAGAACTGACAGCACAAAGTAGAGCACGAAGTAGAAGAAAAAGAGGGAAGGAAGGACAGAGGAAACACGGGAGCTGAGTCATGAAAAGCACCTTTATCACTACGTGGACACGAGTACAGGACAAAGAGGGTGTACGAGAGGGGAGGCAAGCTGAAGTTGGTGAATCACCCCCCCTCTTCGCTCCGGGGGCTGAGGGGAGAGACACATTTTGCTCGTGAACATCTGTGCTTCACAAACGAGGCGCTGTACTTGGCTGCATTTGATCCTGCTGAGTGGGATGTAATTAGCAAATGGTAGTTTCCCTTGGAAGCCCGGGTGAGAGTGGTGGTGGTGCCCAGCCACGTAGTAGGTAAGGGAGGAACAAAGGAACTTGAGGAGTCGACGAGTTCTTCTGGGTCATGCAACCACTTCCGCCTACTTTACTTTTTTACAAGGTTTTTTTTGAACTTTCAAGTTTCATGATCTAGCACTGGCCAGAATGCCAAACCTTGGCCCCTTTGTTGGCAAAGTCCGAAACTCGAAGGCCAAGTTTCCTCCTCCCAACACTTCAAAACCTAATCATGAGGAAACTAACGTTTAAATCCCTTACTCACAGCCTGGGCCAAGATCTCGGCTAGAGTGAGATAAACCAGAGTTGGATCTAAGAAGCGACACAGTCAGCCACTCTCTTGCATAGGCTGGGTAACACTTGGAGGGTAGTCAGCCTCAGCCTTGTAAGCGGGCAACTCAATTTTGTTGGAGTTGCAGCGTCAGCGTTGATTTTTATGGGTGGAAATATTGCCAAGAGATGCAAACGCGGGCACTAGGTTGTTTTAAGGTTGTTGCGAATACAACCTTGTGCTTCCAATTGAGTTGTTCCTGTCTAACCGACAACACCATCTTGGGAAGTTGATAGAAATATGCATACATATTAAGACAAGTTGTACATGTAATATGCTTATCTATTCTGTCACCCCATCTTCAAGACCCTGGTCCACCACATGCTCGTCCTCTTCTCGCAGCCTTATATCGTTCAGAGTAAACAAGACACATCACCCACCACGCCGTGACACGTTTCAAATGCAACGTCTTGTCCCGTGTAAATCATAGCAGAAATCGGAAGGAGAACATATACTCCCCCCACCCTCCTTCATGAGCCTCAAGTCGGCCCTACCACTTGAGATCTTCGGGAGTGGCCAACTTCTGCTTGGCCCACACCCTCTCATTCGATAGAGTGTTTTGTAGAATCTTCTCCTTTTGCTCCTTTGTAGGAGTTCTCCATTTCCAGAATTGCGTGTACTTATTCTCCTTTCCTTCTAATACATCTACCACGTACTCGCCCAGAACCGGTAAGAACTTGAACCCTATAATCTGTAAGTGTCGAGTCTTTAACTTGTGTACAGATAACTCACCATGGAAACTTCCTCCAGTGACGACCAAAAGACCTTCAGTCTCCGGTACGCGATCGATTACAAAGTCGAGATCAACAGTATCTGCATACCAGCACATCTTTACAGCAGTAATCTCTGCCCCGACTAGATCTGGAAGATTCTCCCTGACAAAGTCCTTGGTTTCTGCGATCGGCGAAAGCGGTGGTCCTCGCTTCTCTACCTCTTCAGCAGTTGCCGGGGCTGAGAAGGGCGTTTCCGAGGCTGTGTCTGATGGGTTTGTCCATTTTAGAGAGCGATACGAGATTTTCAGAATGCCGTTCCCTACTTGGGTCAGTCTTTGCAACATAAAGAACAAAGCGGGAGCCTGTGTAGTAGGTGCAAAATAGGGAAAAGGGATATCAAAGAACTCACTGTCCAAGGGAAACCCGGTAAGTCCTCCACTCTCTGAACTTCCAGCATAATTCCAGGCCCAAGTAGGAAACACATCAGCACGGTAACGATGCTGTAGATGCTCAGGAACTTTAATAAAGACAAAGTTACCAGCCGTGGTCGTCATGAAACTCTTCAGCTCCGGTACGATGAGAGGAGAAAATGGCCCCGCAGCAACAATGACCAGATCCGCAAAGTGACGCTCCCCGTCTTTGGTCACGATCCCAACAACCCGACGAGTGTCTTTGTTGTCTCTGATTAAGGAAGATAACTCGCCCTTGTCTCCAAAGTAGGTCTTTGCACCTCCCTCTTCTATGAGGCCAAGGGCATACTTGCATGCCAAGTCAGCGTTTGCCAACCCTGCGTTGGAGTCAAAGACGCCATCAAGGGCAAGACCTCGACTTCGTCGTTGAAACTGATCAAGACGGGCACCGCCCCATCCATCAGCTTCTGCTCTTTTGAGATCTTGGTCCGAGTGTAGAAAGTACTGCGTGTGGCCTAGTCCAACCTCGCTCATTGTCTTGAAGGTCTCAATGTCGACGTCTTGAGGTCTGCCAATGTCTGTGAGGCGCGCCCAGCCACTGTTTAGGAACAGTTCCTGGCGAGAGTCCTTGTTCCATTGCTTCCATTTGTCTATGGCGCGGTTTGCTAGGTCTTGAAGTATGGCTGAGTCTCCGTATGCACTGCGGATGACCTTGTGGCTATCTGATGGCAGCCTGTTAGTTTGACTCAGAACTTGAAGGCTAAAAACTTACCAGATGATGCCGAGTCACCGCCGTTGAAGGGCGAGTATTCCGAAGCATGATAATCCTGCTTGTCGAATATCTTGATGTTTCGGTATCCGCGTTGTTGCAAGTGCAATGCTGAGGACAGCCCAAATACGCCGGCGCCTAGAAAGTATTAATACGAGATGCCAATCGGACGGACCAAGGGGTGACTGTACCAACTATGATAACTGAACTGACTGGGCTGGCCATGATGAGCTTGAATATTGAACTCTGATATTGCCAACCTCTTTCAACTTCATATATTGATGTAGATGTGTTGCGGGTACTCAGGTCCCCTCAACTCAGGTGTAAGTCGAGGGTCAAGATATTAAGAAAGGCTAACCGAAGAGTCGTCCTCAAACTGGAGAATACCATCTCGTATCTAGTTAGTCTCCATTGCGTGATCATAAACGGCGTCTATAAACCCCGGTTGACATTAGTTAACCACAATCCTTCAACTCGCCTCCAGATGCCCTTGATCATCTCCGAGCCTATGACTCAAACCCATCGGGTGCATGTAACCGTGGGCCTGATAAACAACCCCGGGATGAAAGCTGTGGGGAAGTCGATGATGCTATTTCAACTGCAGGTTGCGAATCTTTAAACCTATCAAGGGTCCTTCGTTTCTTTCTCTCCGTACGACGGCATTTTCCGGATATAAGACCGGTGATAAAGACGGCCCAATCAACTTGAGACACTCTCACACATTCCCCCAACCCATCGCATCACGCTCCGACATGTCGACGGTCAAGAGCGTCGCCGTAATCGGCGCCGGTCCATCTGGGGCAGCAGCCGCTGAGGCCCTCAGGAGGAGCAATGCCTTTGACGTGATCAAGGTGTTTGAGCGGAGGGCTGAAGTTGGAGGGGCATGGTACGGCATGAGATGCAAGTTGAAGTTATACTCGACTGACGATTATTAGGAACTTTGATCCGGATCCTGATGTACCGCCTGCTGATCCTATGGTTCATCCGAGTCTTGTAGATCCTCCTGTTCAACCTCCTTCTACACTGCCAGCACGAACACCAAAGCAGCAACTGCAAAGATGGACTACAGCGCCAGTTTACGAGACTCTAACTACAAATGTCAATGTTGTAAGCAACTTCTAAATATTCAAGATTTCTATTTTACTCATCATGCTAGGACATCATGTCTTATACTTATGTCCACTTCTCCCAAGTCGACAAGACTCCCCCAACCGAAGACGCTGATCCAATGTTTCCTTCTGCAGCCCGTGTCTTGAAGTATATCCAGGCTCTTCACGCGAGACATGCCGACTTTCTTGTCTTGAATACGACCCTTGAGCAGGCTTCTAAGAAAGACTCAAAATGGGTCTTGACTTTGAGAAGATCAGAGTCTGATGAGGATTATTGGTATAAAGAATCGTTTGATGTCCTTGTCGTAGCGACTGGCATCTACTGGGTTCCCAAGATTCCTTCAATACCGGGTCTCGAAGAGTATAATCGGAACTTTCCAGGTCGTGCTCTACACTCCAAGTACTTTCGATCGGTTCAAGCTTATAAGAACAAGGTAAGTTGTCGAAGCTTACACTGTGAGAAGACAATGCTGACCCAACAGACCGTCATTATTGTCGGCAACGGTATCACCGCCCTGGATCTCATCCGTGATCTCATGCCCGTCGTATCCAGCCTGACAGTCTCCCATCGCAGCGTAAGCTGGATGTATCCTACATCATTAGAAGGGGTCCAAGGAATATCAGTGCGGCCCGAGTTGAGCCATGTCGATCCAAGCACAGGAGACTTCTTCTTCAAAGATGGGGGCTCTCCAGTCCGACCGGATGCCATCATCTTCGCCACGGGATACCACGTCTCATTCCCTTTCCTATCACCACCTCACGCAGTTCACAATTACGACCCAGAATTCACAGCAGACTGGGTTCCAGGGACTTACCTTCACACTTTCTGGAGACAAGACCCTACCCTCTCATTTGTCGGCCTCGTCCAAAACAGCGTCTCCTTCAGAATCTTTGAATACCAAGCCGCCCTGGTAGCATCGTATCTCTCCGGAAAACTAACCCTCCCCCCGATATCGGAAATGGAAGAATGGGAAAAGAAGCGGCTTGAGGAGGTGGACCACAAGACGGCGCTCTTCCACTACAACAAGTACCCAGGCAGCGTCGAGTTCCTGAACCAGCTACACTCGATCCTCGCAGGTGCAGGCGGTGACAGCCTCGGACTCCTAGAGTGGCAGGAAGAGTGGACGCCGCGGTATCTGGCGGGTGTCAACGAGCGTAGACGTCGTGTGGATAACTTGAAGACGCTTCATCTTAAGGGGTCGGTGATTTAGAAAGATGGACTATACTCGAATAGATATGTAAAAGCCCGGGACTATACCTAAACTCACAAAGACGGCGTCTTCTCATCATGATTGGGAATCTGAATGATTCCCACGAGTCAGCAGATAAAACTTATTTCCGCGCATGCATGGATCCGAATACCGGGAATCCAATGACGAGCCATCAGTCATATCCCTCGCTTAGACGATCCATCTAGGACATGAATCCTATGCTAGTAGTTATCCGGCAAGACTAGGCGGGCGAATCCACTTGGGCAGGACCGTGTTATTCCCTGTTTAGATAGGAGTGAGCCCAGTTCGTTGGGAACCCCGTTGATCTGTACCATGTAACCTGGTCCAATAGCGGCGGGGAAGCGAGTTTTTGACGACTGGGTAGAGATGGCGTAATAGAGGGTCGGTATTTGCATAATTTACCTAGTCATATCCCATGTTTCTTCCGTATCGGATCGTTCGACGGGTGCATATATAGGATGTCCAGATATCATGAACAGTTTCCACAGTATGGCAGTGTCGAGACCACCGTTAAGCAAACTCAAAAATGGCTTCTTCAAAGTACATATCAGACCCTGTAGTGGTATCAGACGTCCTCGAAGAGGGAGGCGTGAAACCTCATGTCGACGTCCACGAGGAACCTTCAATCGATCCTGATGAGGAGAGGAGGGTTGTCCGAAAGATTGATCTTCGGGTTCTGCCTCTTCTTTTCTTCATGTACTTGTTCAAGTCAGTTTCATCCTCGAGTTGTCTGAAATCACACAAGTCTAACCTTATCTCAGTGCTCTGGATCGAAACAACTTGGGTGCTGCCAAGACGGATGGTATTGATGTCGATCTTGGGTTCACTAAATATGAGTATAACATTCTCGTCTCTGTGTTTTACATCCCATACTGCGCGTAAGTAAGCATAAGCCTTTTATTATTCAAGGTGGCAATGCTGACCATGCCAATATAGCTTGACTGTACCAGCAAACATGCTCACCCGCAAACTCTCAGCCAGATGGACACTCCCCTGCTACCTCCTCTTCTGGGGAACAACCGTGATCCTCTCACCAGCATGCAAGAACTTTGCCGGTCTCGCTGCACTCCGAATTCTCTTGGGTATGGCAGAAGCTGGCTTCGGAGTCGGCGGTGTCTTTTACTTGACCCAGTGGTACAAGAGAGATGAGTTGGCAAAGAGAATTGCTCTGTTCTATGGCAGTCAGACCTTTTCAGGGGCATTCTCTGGTTTGATTGCTTTTGGTCTGTTCCAGATTGAGGGATCGCTTCATGGTTGGCAGTATCTTTATCTGGTTGAGGGTGCTCTTACCATCATGATCGGTCTGATTTCTCTGTATGTTCTACCCCTATTGCCCTATCATAACCAAGCTGCGGTTATATATGAGAATAACTGAACTGATTGATGTACTCAGGGTCTTTCTTCCTCATCCCCCTCACAAGGAATCATCATTCCTTACTGACCGGGAACGAGAAATCTGCCGTCTTCGATCCCTCCGCGATGCTTCTCAGGCCGTGGGATCCAAGTTCCAGATTCGTGACTTCTTCGCTCCGCTAAGAGACTGGAAGCTCTGGGCTTGGTCTTTCATCGCCTTCTGCTTTGGTGTTACCAATGCGTCTGTTGGTAACTTTACTCCTCTTATCGTTGCCAAGCTGGTGAGTGACATTGAGTTACATACTAAATATGCTGTCTGACATGAATCAAGGGCTACTCGGCTGTCAAGACCAACCTTTACACTGTTGCTCCTTACATGGTGTCTGCTGTACTTCTCTTCAGCACTGCTATTAGTTCGGATTACTTTCGTGAGCGAACATATCACTTGCTCACAGCCTTCACATTGGTAAGTCCAAGGTCGATTGGCCTTCCACTCTTTTTACTAATGCGCCTGTAGTCTTGCGTTGGTTTCATCATCATTGCCTCGATTGACGTCGAGAGTCATATTGGCGTAGCCTACTTTGCCGTCTTCCTTATCGTCGGCGGTTGCTTCACTCCGTCCATCGTGTTCCACTCATGGCATCAAAACAACGTTCTCTCTGAAGACAGACGCGCCTTGTAAGCCACCCCCCCCCTTTCTACTTGCTCCTCTACTCTAACAACTTTACAGTAACATTGCCTTCATCACCTTCTTCGCCAACGCAGCCGGTCTCGTCTCAAGCAACGTCTTTACTCCCGACAGTGCGCCAAAGTACATCCCAGCACTGGTGACCAACTACTCCTTCCTGGCTGCTGCGATCATTGTGACGATTCTCATGAGATTGTGGATGCAGAGGCAAAATTCCCTCCGAAACAAGGCTCAGGGGGTCAACTGGACGAGCGCTGACGTGCCGACTCATCTGCTGCTGGCTGGTGCTTCTGAGAATCCTCACGAGAACCCCAACTTTAGATTCGTGCTGTAGGTCTGGCTTAGGGACGTGGGTTATAGAGGCATACAGAAGGCATCTTGTCGCCACATCAAATCAAGTGTCACCTAGGACTGCAATAAGGTCACTGGCAGCTTTACTTTCAATCGCTACAACGCTACGATCTTAATCAAGTCTATACTTCGTCGTCTGATCACGAGCTCTAAAAAACACCATGCTGAACTCTTGTTGTATCGCTCTGGTTTAATGCACCATCCCTATCCCACCCCCTTTTCCTAGGAGTTCAGATCTCGCATCGTATAAACACTCCTGGTTCTTTCTCACCTTGTATGAGCATCACTACATCGAGTTCTAGAGCACGGCCAAGAAATAATGCCAAGATATTTCGCAGATCAGATCCGGGTTTATTAGTCGGCGCAGGGGTTTCCTATCCGTCATTACTTTTGAAATCAATAGTTTCATCCTTGTGAGGTTACAACAAGCATACTCAGATGGCGCTGGCTTTCAAAACTCTTGGTATCAACGGGCACTCTATTTCGAGCTTTTTATTTATCTTCACATAATATACACTATTAGTCTGATATTACAACTCTATGACGTCTTGCTCTTCTTGGATGCCTTCGTCGGAAAGAGATCAGATTCCTGAACAAGCTTCAACAAACACCAAAGATAGCAGATGATGAACCCAGCAGCTCCAACACCGACATTAGCCACGACCCACAGATCCGGCTTGTCAACGGGGGGCGCAACAAGTGCGTCAACGACATGCCAACCCAGCATGGCGGCATAGAATATCCAATGGAGCAGGGCTGTTGACCATTGAGCCCAGGCGGCTTGGCCTTCCTGGAAATATGCGCTCAAAGAAGTGGGTGGGAGACCGAGCAGATATGACCAAAGAAGGGTCAAGACTGCATATGGAACCCTCAAGTCAACTCGCTTGAGCAAGGGGAACATGGTCCAGGCTCCCAAAAGGTTGGCGAATCCAACCCAAGCCCGAGTATCCTTGCTCAGTCCTTGCTTTCCAGCCAAGAGTAGAGTCATTGGCATAAGAGGCAACAGGACGCTCTTCTCGTGAACCTGATAGCTAAACAGGAAGAAACCCCAAGCTGTGGCGGCAAATGCCAAGGGCAATGTCGTCTTTCGGGGTCGCAGGAACAGGATGAAGTTGGGAGGGATAATAGAGGCAAGTGTCGCGCCGAGAGCAACCTTTTGAAGCAGAGCTGCTGGCCACTGGCGGAGCTTGATGACAACGTTGGCGGCACACCAGAAGTTGGCAACCTTGTCCTCAAACAGACCACGAGCAAAGGGGAATACTCGGTGGACCATCTGGACCAGTTGCACAACGAGAGGGTAGTAGAAGGCCTTTGTGTCGAGAATTTCCGCAAGTTGAGGGAACAAGGGAAGAGGCGGTCGAGCTCCATCTGATTCCGCATATGGATCGATTCCCTGCTTCACATCATGAAGAGTACCCAGGATCAGGGGCAATAAGAGAATGACGAAGGAAATAATGGTAACGAGAGCAATGCCGAAGAGTCTTGTCGGGTTAATCCGAGGGAACACGCATCGACCAAGCAGATAAGAAAAGACGCTGAAGGCATAGTACAGAGCCATCTGCTTGAATCCCAGCGCTCCAACAAAGAAGACAGCAGCCCACTTGTAACGCTCAGCAATCATGCTAGACATGCTCGCAAGAACGAAGCCCAGCATGACAGTGTTGTATTGAAAGTGGACATGGTCAATAAGGATGGTCGAAGGCTGCATCAGGATGGCGACGAGAGCGAGCCAGGCGTTCCAGTTGGCAACTCCTTGTAGACGACTATACCGTCGCACAAAGACAATCGCTGCCGGGACGTATATGAGATATTCCGAGATTATAACGGTCGCCCTCATAAAGATCTTAAGGTTGGGGTCTTCGTTGCCTCGGGAGGCGAAGAGGGCGAACCACGAGGGGTCGATGAGAGCTCCGATCTTGCCCAGGACCCAGCTATGGTAGGCGGTAAGGGGAGGATAGTCGAGACCCCACCACTGGAGATCGTGGAAATACCATTGCGAGACGGGGAGTTGCGTTGTCACCTCCATCCAGTGTCGTTGCGCTTCGTAGTCTCCAAACATGGGGGGCTTGCGGTGACCTACGAGGTAATCCACGTTAGCATACATGTTCGCGTGTCATGATATGATGGAAGCTACTCACCAGAATATCCCCATAATCCAGCAGCCCATCTAAACAGACCAACAACCATAAGAATCACAGGCAACACCTCCCAATGCGACGAAGAAGTGCGCGCCGGCCATAGAAACGCGGCAAGGGGAAAAGCAGGCGCCCTCACCAAGGTCTCTGAGCGAGACGGCCTGTCGCCGCCATTGCCGCCGGTCTTCTTAGTCCTGCGACGAGGCTTGTGCGGTGACGGAGAAGGGCCAGCCATTGTCACCGCGGGAATGAGGAATCCGTGGGAGAAGCGAGCGTCATCAAGAGCACACAAATGGAGCTCCCTTGGTGTTTGAAAGGAGAGTGTGTGTGGGCGGGACCTGCTTGCGTGGTGTTTAAGATGACAGCCTGCAAACCCCCGGAAATTTTGGTGGAGCTTCTAGAACACGACCTTGGCCTTGGCCCTGAAAAGGAGCTCCGAATTCCGGTGAAACCCCGGGCGACAGACGTCAGTGCTTCTGTACAGTGTCAATATGACAGGTTCCTGCACAGTATGGCGATGCTTCCAAGAGCTTGGCAAGCCTGTTGCGTCACAGAATCCCCATGTTTTCTCTTGCTACAACATCAGAATCTCATTTTATACCCTCAAGCCATCGTCTAGTATAAGATGCCATTCCCCTTTGTCCTCCCGACGACATCCGCCTTCTCCTTCTCATCAAGCTTCAGCTCCGACTCACATCCCTCGCTGCCCCTCAACGCCAGCACATATCGCGGGGTGGTTCGAGATACGCTCAAGAAGCACAAGAGACTTCCCCCTAGCTCTCAGATCTCGAACCTCAATACAGCTATATCGAGTCTAAACGGGTATATACCCTACCTCCTTGCTGTAGATGATGGCTTGAGCAGTAGAAACCTGCCCAACGGGGAGTTCATCAGCATTGTTCTCAAAACAAGCCCAGCCATCGAATGGAGACCGACGTTATCGGGTGACATTGTCCCAGGACGCGAGAGGGCTCGAGTCAAGATTACATCTCTTGAATATGAGATATTCTTTGTTCTCTCAACCTTGGGCTTCTCGCATGTCCTAACTGCCCGATCTGCCTTGCAGCCCCTCTATTCTACCAACGGCGAGTTTCTCGGCGCACAAGGCAGGACGAGTGCAATCACTTCAGCAACAAAGTCCCTTTTGGAGGCCGCTTCTGTATACGACTATCTTGCTGGCCGAGGAGAACACATCACAACGAGCCCACCATGCGCCGACGTCTCACCTGGTACAGCCCGAGCTCTCTCATGCCTGGCCTTGGCGGAAGCAACTTTACTTGCCGTTCTCAAGGATGACCCATACCCAGCAATTGTCGCTCAAGAAAGGAACAAGAACGACAAGGAATGGATGTTCAAAGCCCCAGATATCCCAAAAGTCCGCGCTCACCTTTACGCCCGTCTATGCTTGGCGGCGTCAGAACATGCTGCCAAGGCATCTTCCCTATGCAGCTCAGCCGGCTCAGGATCTCACAAGATCAACAGTGGTCTACTAAAGTACCTAGAAGATCTTCGCCGAACATGCCGGGCCCGCGCTTGTCGGTTCTTTGGTATTGATGCTGAACTGGGAGGACAAACAGCTGAAGGCATCGGATGGGTTCGCGCTGGTCTTTCAGAGTTGGGCGTTGAGATCAAGGATCATAAAAAAGGTCTCAGCTTCAGCAGGTTCAAGAAGGATATCACAGAGAAGCGAGAGGATCGACGGGTGGATAAGGAAGCTGCATGGGGAGCTGATGCAGGCAAGTTGGAGGAAACACGCATCCTAGAGATGCTCGACGCCAAGTGGAACAAGATCAACGACACGGTAAGCATTCATACGCAAACACTGAAGCATTTTCTGACAAGGCCAGATGAACACGCAAGCTATCCCGCCCACCAACACACTCCTGAGCAAGATGCCATCAGGACGCGAGATTCACACCATCAAGCCGTATGAGCCCCCTTCCCTTGACAGGGATGTCCTAGAAGCCATGCGAGCTCCCCCAGAGGAAGATGATACCTTTGTTGATGACTTGAGTTCGGATGATGAGATCAGAGGAGGCCCATCGGCTCCAGTCGGTGCGTTCCCAGGATCTGCGGCCGACTATGCACGGAGTACGAGCACAAGTACGCCTGGCAATGCATACTACTAGTTCTAGGAGCGGTGGCGCCGAGCACTATACGGAAGATTCATTGGGAGATGCGTAGTTTGTTTAACTATTTTGGTGATATAGACGCGTGGCCGGTCACAAGATGCCATTGCTGGCTATCTAAGAGAAACTGTCCATAGCCCTCGTACGACCGATATGCTACTCTATCATTGGGTCATATCTCCTCCCTGACACAAATAGCTCTTCAATGTTCGGCTGTTTAATCGACTGTGATTTCCGGGTACTCGACTGATGTAGATGTTGGACAAGGAGGAGGCGTAGGAGAGTCTTGGGGAGAGCAGACATCGTAACAGCTGTAGTTCGTGTCAGCATTTCGCGCGAGATGTAACTGAATTACTCACGCTCCGTATTTAATGCCACATGAGTTGATGGCATCGAGGCAGATGGTCTGGTGCTCACATGGAGGATACGGCGAGGCCGCAACGAGTCCAGCGAGACTGGCAACGAGGAAGAGAGCGTTGGAAAGCATGATGTCGTTGAGAACTTGTCAATTAATGAACTGTGTCATTGTCACATTGTGCGGGATCGCATCCATTTATATATACTGCATCACCGGTCGGTCGGCCGCCGCGAGATCCGCAACAAGACACAGCGGGATGTAATACAGATCCGCAGTCGGCCGCGCTTGCATATGATCGTCAGTCAAAAGACTATGAAGCTCAAAAGCAACACAGCCAGTATACGAGGTGTAAGCATTCCCCGTCGAGTACCGATGATCCAATGGGAAGTGTAATGGACCACGATGCGACGTCACGGGCCGTATAACACGGCAAATCACACAAAAAGATGCGACCTGAAGCCTGCAGGTACTGGGTCAACGGCTCAAGCGCTTCAAATAGCCCGATGGAGGGTTAGAGACACGGGCTGCGTCATGGGCGTTTTCAGTTTAATAAGGATGTGCTGGTCGGGGTAACGTCAGCGGCTCTTGTGCAAAAGAACTTTTGAAATGAATATATTACAGCGTGAGATCATGACATGTTTTGACTCTGAAATACTGACATTGTTTCTGTTCATGTGCGGTGCAGACCCTCTTTAGTTCCCACGTACGATTATGAGACACGGCAACGGCGGTTCGGCAGAAGTGGGTAGAATCATGATAAATTAAAGATTATTTTTAACTTAGCTCGATGTGCTTCTAAGCTGAGCAATGCAGTCTCAGAAACACCAGGAGGGCAAGGATCTTGTCGGTTGAAATAAGGCCGCATTAGACACCAAGCCATGGTTGCCCGAGTTGGAGAGTCGGCATAACTAGACCAAGCTAATAATGTGTGTCCTCGGCTAAGAATGTCGATATGGCGTTTGACTGCTCTAGTTTGGCTGGTGAATCCTTCAATGAAGTAGAAATGTGTCTCGATTGCGTGACAGTGATTCCAAGCTTTCTCCCCAATAAGTCAATTTGAACCCATACAAGGCAGCGATTATTCAACACACTAGGCTGAAAAGATAGGTAGGCATCTAGCGTATAATTGTCTATCTGAGTAATTATAACATTACATACCGGTTAGAAGGGACCTTGACAAGTTTCGATATGAGATTCAAGGGATAGTCAACAAGGGTTTTATAGTCCTATGTTCGACTATTTTCTCCTGCCTGGCTTAAAGCCTTTTTATATAAAAAGTAAAAAGATTTTTGAAGAGATATCGATCGGTGCACATTGACACGGTGATATGTTTGGGAGAACCGGACTGACAAGGTCAAACACCAACCTTGCAATCACACTGTCATCATCAACTCCTAAAAACGTGTGGCAAACACTCGCTCACTAGATTTATGTACCAGACATTATCGAAGCAAGCCAGGATCTTTGCTTAACCCTTGTCACACGTTTCTTCCCTCGTGGTGATCAGCACTCCCGCATGATCCGGCGATCGCGTATCGCACACTTCGCCAGAACTCCAAAACCACAGCGTATAGGTAAGGCTTGTGATTATAAAACTAAGCTCATATGTAGAATTAAGAGTTTAGTTGTTCATTTCATGTTTCTACTTATTTATTCTACTCTAGAATCATGTCTTTATAGCCCGACAAAAGTTCTCGCTGTCTACCTTGGTACCTACCGTGTGCCATAACATACTTTGCCGACATCATGAACACAGACAACTTGTGGATTCGGGTTGTTGTCGGGCTGTGGGTGAAATACACTTTCTAAAAATTCTTCCGTCGTTCGCTTTTTGCATGTGTCCTTTTTCTTTTGATATCGGGCTGGTCAGACTGTTCTTCCTTTTCATCGCGCAACACTCTCGAACCTCTCCAAATAGACCAGGATATCAAGCACCAAGATATCAAGATGAAGTGGTTCCCATTCCTATCAGCCTCATTTCTCCTAGCCACCGTCACCGCCACTGATCCGATGCCTCAACTTCCCCCAATGCCAACCAAATACCGTCTCATGGTCACAACGTTAGAAGCCGCAAAAAACCTCTGACCAAAGTAGATGGACTAACATAGCACAGGCATGGGGTTCTCAAAGACATCGACGATAAATACCTGTCTTATGACCCAGAGAGCAATATCGGGATATTTACCACCGACCATAAACCCGTCCTAATCCACGACATCATGCCCGGGAAGAAGTCCGGCGGCGACTTTGTCATCTTCGACACCCGCCCCGGCGACGAAATATTCTACGGCCTATGCCTGCTCGGCTGGGAGGGCAACATGCACTTCAGGGAAATCAAGAACCCGAACCGTTTTAAACCTGACAAGAACGCCGACGTTTTATATACCCCAAACACCTATTCTTGGAACGAGTTCTGGTTTGCCGATGGTATGAACGGCATGAGGGAGCTATTCTGGGGCGCCAAAGGAGACCGTCCAGGATGGGTGGCAGTACCCTTGGTAGACGAGACTTATTTCATTCGGTGGTATAACGGTGAGTGCAATGCCGGCCTTCGCGGGCCCGCCGTTGGACATTTCGGAGCTAACTCCGATAAACAGGTTCGCAAAAGGTTGCGAAGCATTGGGCCCCGGTGAAAATCTATTTGCAGCCATTCGAATTGTAGTAGTCGATCGACCCAGAACAATTCGCACGCAGAATCAGTGATTCAAAGGTTGGCAAGGCACCAGACCGCTATTCCTCAAGCTCGCAGCCATCGCCTGTGAATCAGTCCAATTGAGGCCCCAGTTGAAGCTCCTTGGAGCTTGGGCAGGACGGCCTGTTTGTGGGGTGTTCGGCGCAGTGTTTTGGCATGATCGTCTCGTGTCCCGTGTGTCTCGGTTCCAGACTGGAATGAATTTGAGTGATTAGCAACGAGTGAAAACAAAACAATGAAAAGCAGACTCATCAGCAATGTGTCAACAAGGCCCCGAGGGTTGAACATCCAAGAAAATAGTATTGCCAAGTTTGCTATCAGAACACAGCGTGAAACTCCCGCCCATCTAGCCTATACACAGGGTTACAAGTACATGTAGCATCACACGCAGTATTCCATCTGCGGTAACCCTTAACTTCACCTCCGCCTCAAATCATCATGTTCGTTCCGCGACAAATTCGCTTTTGGGTTCCTAGTTGCCGAGAGCCATCTGCTTCTTGATCTCGGCGATCGCCTTACCAGGGTTGAGACCCTTGGGGCAGGCTCGGGTGCAGTTGAGAATGGTGTGGCAACGGTACAGGCTCATCGAGTTCTCGAGGTTGTTCTTGCGCTCAGCTGTGCGCTCATCACGAGAGTCGGCGAGCCATCGGTAAGACTGGAGAAGGATGGCGGGTCCGAGGTACTCCTCAGAGTTCCACCAGTAAGACGGGCATGAGGTAGAGCAGCAGGCGCAGAGAATGCACTCGTAAAGACCGTCGAGCTTGCGGCGGTCCTCCTTGGTCTGTCGGTACTCACGTCCCTATTGATTCTGTCAGTACACGTCAATGTCAATGAGGAAGAAAGGGGGCCGTACGTCCTCGGCAGGGGTCTCGCGCTGGAGGTAGGGCTTGATGCTCTTGTACTGCTTGTAGAAGTGCGTCAAGTCGGGGACGAGGTCCTTGACGACGTAGGTGTGAGGAAGAGGGTAGATCTTGACATCAGAGGAAGATTCGGCAGGAATTCGGCCTAGTCGGGAGCGTCAGCACTTGGATCTCAATTGAATAATATCTCGCACGCGACAATGGCGGGGAGTCATACACAGGCAGGCAAGGGTGTTCTGGCCATTGATGTTCATGGCGCAGCTTCCACAGATACCCTCACGGCAACTTCGTCGGAAGGTCACGGTAGGGTCGAGCTCATTCTTGATGCGGATGAGGGCATCGAGAATCATAGGTCCGGTCTTGTTGAGGTCCAGGGTGTAGGTCTGGAGACGGGGCTTCTCGCTGGGGGTATCGGGGTTCCATCGATAGATCTGGAAGGACTTCATGTTGGGCTTGGGCTCCTGAGGAGCCTCGCTGACCGAGGCCATGGAGCGAGAGAAGACGGCTCCGGGTCGAAGGGCAGCCGTCCTTGAGACGGCGCCGACAATTCGAGAAGAGGATCGGAGGGCGGCCATGATGACGAAATCGAGATTGGGACCGGAGGAGAAGGACAGTCAATCTTCGTGAGGTGAAATCTGAGCTGTGGCCGAGGAATTGACAGGAAGAAAAGCCGTTCAATCCCCTCCGTTCAAGTTGAATTGTCGATGTTCACAAGGGGTGGCGTATCCAGGTTTCTCGTCGTCATGAATTGGGAAGCAAACCTTCCCTCGGCTATTGCTTTACGGAATGGAGACTTGCACTTGCCGTGGACCAATCAGAGCCAGGGTGTTGAAATCAATTTCGACGGCACACTCGGTCGGGATCGGAAGCAGGTGCTCGTGAAAGGCGGATGGATCGGGGAGAAACAGATGATCCGTGTCATCCGGACATGAGTTTCCGGGAGAAATGGAAATCGAAATAATTTTTCGATCTGTGGCTTTGCCGTTCAGCCCCATCGCACAGCCTCAACTGCCTCCTTCCAAATAAAGACAGCGCGCTGCACCGTGGCTTCTCGAAGGGACAGGGCACTGGAGGGGCTTGCCTTCCAAAAAGAATTAGATTAGATATCGGAGACCCAACAACTTTATTTTCTCCGTTCGCGATCCCACTTCTGAGGAGCCAACTCCCTCCAACACCACTAATTTTTTCTTGATCTCCTTCGCAAAGATGTCTTCTCTGTAATTGCCTACCGCTTTAAACCGATTTGACTCTTCGCTCGATCATCTCCTCCATCGAAGCTATCTCTCGCAACAATTCTTATCCTCGACGATCCACTCTTCTAGCCCTTCATGGCCGCGCCTTGCAACCGAGTTGCTGCAGTTTCATGGCAATCGTTACTTACTGCTAGAGGTCCGTCGCAGGTCTCGTGTATTTCTACTCGGACGTTCATACTAACTTTCTTTCAGCTTCCTTGCAGACTTGCTCTCGATTTCGAACCCGGCCGCTCTGTGCTATGGCCTCATGCTTGCGATCGAAACTTTACTCCACATCAGCCGACGCACCAAGATTCTCTTACCATATCGCCTCCTCCTTTATCGCCAAAGACAGACCCTACGATCCTTCCACCCACGTTTTCCACTTCAACCCGTATAATCGAATTCAACCCCCGCGGAACCGTCGCCCTTCCGCTCGTCCCGAGTCCGGACACGATGCCTTCTTTGTCAGCAGGATCAATGATTCAGGCTCAGTAGCGTTTGGTGTTGCGGACGGTGTTGGTGGTTGGGTGGATTCAGGTGTCGATCCTGCCGACTTCTCTCATGGTTTCTGCGACCACATGGCAGTGGCTGCTCACGAACACAAGGCGGACGCTGATCCTCCCTTGACAGCGAGGAAGCTCATGCAAAAGGGGTATGATGCGATTTGCGAGGACCGCAGCCTTAGGGCAGGTGGTAGCACTGCGTGTGTTGCTATTGCTGGAGCAGACGGAAACTTGGACGTGGCAAACCTCGGTGATTCCGGTTTCCTACAACTTCGTCTGAATGCTGTTCATACCTATTCGGAACCCCAGACACACGCCTTCAACACTCCCTTTCAATTATCGCTCGTCCCTCCTAGTGTTGCTGCTCGCATGGCAGCTTTTGGTGGTGCTCAGTTGAGCGACTTGCCCCGAGATGCGGACGTTACGCAACACGCACTCCGACATGGTGATGTCCTAGTCTTTGCGACTGATGGCGTTCTCGACAACCTCTTTAATCAAGATATTCTCCGGATTGCCAGCCGGGTTCTGGTTCGGAACGGTGCCTGGGTTATGACTGAAGCCGGTGGTGTCCGTGTGGCCGATGCCCTGGAACCTCTAGTTCAGCTCCCTGAAGCGTCCGAGGAAAGGAAGGAAAGGACACTGACACTTCAGAGTTTACTCGCGACCGAAATCGTGACAGCTGCGAAGCGAGCCAGCGTCAACACGAAACTCGACGGACCCTTCGCGAAAGAGGTCCACAAGTATTATCCCAACGAGAACTGGCACGGCGGCAAGGTCGACGACATTTGCGTTGTGGTAGCTGTGGTTAATGAAACTTCAGCGGGCTTGAAGAGCAAGTTGTAATTTTTATCTTTATTTTATTTCCGGGAGCGGGTTTACGATAGAGATGGGAACAGCTCATAGAGGCGGGCACGCAAGCACACTGCGATTGGGAACTTGGGATATTTTGGAGTCAAATGATAGATACAGCAGGGAGTGCGTCGTGGTTGATTTATGGGGTTGTATACATGATGGCGCAAGTCGGGTTGCCTATATGTTTTTAATATTAAAAGCACATTCGAGTTCAGATACGATTATGGCTGTTACACTGCAGATTATGCCGAGTTTCCAATGCTACGGTGCTGGACGAATCACTATTCGCTGCAGACTTGACCAATTCTGCCTGTCTATCAAGATTTAAGAACTCATGATGCAGGTGGTATGATTAATCGACAACTTTCCTGATCGCCTATGAGATATATAATTGAGCCAGCCGCTTCATCAGATAAACAATATAGCGATTTCTTTTAAAATATGTGTGTTAAAGTGCGTTTGTGTTAGTATTAGGAGAGGGTATAAGTAACATTTCGATGTGACTCTGCTTGTCGGAGGTTCTCAAGGTCGTAATCAACTGTGTTTCATAAACTTGTGAAAACTATCAGTCGGTACCTAATCTCCAAGTTTCTTATTTCCCCTGATTTCCAAATTGGATCGTCATCATAGATTGGTAACTCAAGAATTGTATCTCCGTTGATGGATTGGATGTGAAGGTGGAAAATGCAGGGTAGTTCCGGAAGACATCCGCACGTGGAACCCAATGATCATGACATCACCAACTCGAAGCAAGTACTCGACTGGTAGCATCTTGGCACTGGAAATCGAAAAGAAATTCTTCGTGATGCTCTATTTCATAGAATTTCACCTGAAAAATGATGGAGATATATGCGGTAAGTCCCTATCCGTGCCCAACGGATATAACTCTCTAACATGTCAAGGCTGGTGCTATTGCAGCGTTCACGGTTGACCTGCTGGTCTATCCTCTCGACACCCTCAAGACTCGATACCAAAGCCAAGACTACATCAAAACATATGCTGCCAATTCGACGAAGAAGGCACCTGTCTGGCGAGGCCTTTATCAAGGCATTGGAAGTGTAGTGCTGGCTACACTCCCAGCAGGTAAGTATTCATCAATATATGGATGGGTAAGACAGGGTTGCTCATGTTACCAGCTGGACTATTCTTCTCAACATACGAGAGCGCGAAACAAGTCATTGGCAAATCAACATCGTTGCCAGAACCTCTAGTACACTCATCTGCTTCGGCAATTGCAGAGATGGCGTCCTGCTTAGTACTCGCCCCTGCAGAAGTCATCAAGCAAAACGCCCAAATGCTACGGGGCGAGACTTCAGGTAAGGGGTCGTCGACGTCTTTACAGGCATTCCGCAAGCTCGCCGGGACCGGGGCATCAAGGCGCCTCTTTACAGGCTACACGGCCCTCGTCGCGCGCAACCTTCCATTCACGGCACTTCAGTTCCCCATCTTTGAGCACATGCGCGCACGGGTCTGGGAGTCCCGCGGTGACGACGCCCCGGAGCCCACCCTGGTCGAGACGGGGCTTGTGACGGGGTTAAGCGCGGGAGGCGCGGGATCAGTAGCAGCGTTCCTGACGACGCCGAGCGACGTGGTCAAGACGAGGATGATGCTGAGCGCCGGGAGCGAAGGGAACGAAGTCGCAGCCAAGATGGCGGGCAAGAGGGCGAAAAAGGGGGCGTGGACGGTGACGCAGGAGGTGTACCGGGAGAGGGGAGTGCGGGGGTTCTTCCGGGGTGCGGCTCTGCGATCTGGGTGGACGATGCTGGGGAGTGGGTTATATCTGGGGACGTACGAGATGGCCAAGGTGTGGTTGAAGAGGAGGAAGTCTGACGAGGAGGAAGCTGGGGAGCCGTGAGAGATGAGATGATGATTGAGACAGAGCCAATTGCATGATATTAGACTATCCAGTCAGCAATAGATGAGAAGCTGCAGATGCTTGAATGAAAGCAGACATGACGGCATATTTTCCTATATCGCTGATAATGAGGTCAACAAAGAAGATCTCAACATGTCGACATTCTCGTGGCTTTTGACGTCTTTGCTCAAAACAGAGTGTGCGACAGTCCGAAAAGAAGCTCCCTAGTCTCCCCGTCACCGCCTACAGCGTTACACTCGTATCAACCGGAGCCCAACGCATTGGGATGTATATATACGCCCTACCCCAGACAAGACACACCTTGATGATTGATTTTTTTTATATATCCAACATCCATGCTGTTTCTGGATGCGGGTTTGTGTGAGCTGTCGCCATTTTAGCGTCTGGCGCACATGTCAGTGCCGCATCCTGGCCTGCGCTAGTCTTGCATTCTTCTGCCCCTGGCATCCAAGTTCCAACAACCTGTAGAAACCTTTTTTCACTTCCGACTCGGGCGTCGTCGTCAAGCTGCCGAGACCGGGGGGAGGAAATCGTTATCATTGCTTCTAGCGGTGAAGCCGTAGATTGTCGAATTTTATTACCCCGGCTTACTGCATCACGGTGCGACGTATCATCATGATCTCGCTGTCTCGCGTCATTGGGTACAAGCGAGATCCCGGAGCCGCATCTCATGTCCCAAGACAGACTTTTTTTTTCTCCCCCAAGCCATTGAGGAAATTCAAGGCGGCTAGAAGAACCCCTTTGGTTCTGGGGCCCATCTTGGAAAACCCCTTCCATGTTGGAGATAGAAGCCCAACCTGACTCAGGGCTGCAAATTCCGCCGGGCTCGGCCGGAGGCTTGGTCTGTCAGTGATTCCGACACGCCCGACCATCCGCACTAACAAGTTGGTTTGCCGAGAGAAAAGACCCTTTCCTTTGACACTCTTCACCGACCCACACGTGCTGGTTTCTCGTTTTCCCCAGATGGTGTCATTTAGCACGTTATTCCAGGCTCGATGGCCTAAGAGGCCGTAGGAAGGGGCTTGGTGTGACAATAAAAGGCCAATGGCTCGCTGTTGGGGTCGTGGTGGTCCTCGTAGTTGTTCCCATCTCTATCCCCCAATTGCCTCCCGGACTGTATATCTCCCTGTCGAGCTTGCAACAGAACCCACAAGATCACCCAGCAAGATCATCTTCCAAGCCGTTGTTGAGCCACGATGGCGTCTGTTGACATCCAGACGGCTCCCGGAGCGGAACTCGGCGTGTTCGAAAAGACCGGCACACAAATCGACGTGAGAGAGATAAGCCCGGAACTTGCTCTCAACAATCGATTTTTGATCCAATCCCCATATACCGAGCAGGAACATCTGCTTGACCTCGACACCCTGAACCATGAGAATACACTTCTCGCTCGCGCCTTGGGTCGATTCCGAGTTCTTCGTGATGACTATGCAACGGCACCTTATGTCGACTCTTTCAACTGGCCTGAAGTACTCGAGGAGGTAAAGCGTCTTGCTGCCGAGTCAGGAAAGGGTTTCAAAGAAACCTCTTTCTACATTGTCGCTTTCCGGTCCCGAATCAAGAAGACCACCGAGTACGCTGATCTTGGCCGACTTGACAAAGCGGCCCACGCTGAGGCTGTGGCAAGTGGTGGATTCCTCAAGTAAGCCGAACCCATGTTGTTCATGTTTTGTTCTTTGCTAACAGCGACTAGATACTGGTTCGGAGAGCCAGACTCTGAGTTGGCCAACTTGGCGACTTGCATCTGGAGGACGAGAGAAGATGCCAAGAAGGGTGGTACTGGGCCAGCTCACCGAAAAGCAGCGGGAGCTACTCGTGCCATGTACGCATTCTGGAGGATTGATCAGCACCGACTCATTATTCGGGACAATGTCGAGTCATGGGAGATTATCCCATGGGAGGAGTAAAAGTGAAATCTTGGCGCGACGACGGGCGTTGCAAACGACATAGAATGAGGGCGTATCATTGTGCTCATCTTAAGATTAGAGGAGGTCTGATATCCGGGTTTAAGGAGCTTTGGTTTAGCATGAGAGGGCGAGCATGATACACAAGGGATGGGATAGGTCGGAAAAGGTCACATGGCGTTTGTTGGAAAAATCGATGTATATTCGACATGGGAAATGAGCTATGATAGATAGACGGTTTAGAAAAGATAAAATGTGCTTTCAGATTTGATAAACTTGTAACGACTGATGATGTTTGAATCTTGAGAGGAAGGGCTAGGTTCTGAGTGAGGTTGGCGATTAGCGAGGTGGGGATTATGCAAGAAGTACGCGGATTTGCCATGAAAAGGAAGAAACGTATGCTATCCGGCAAGTGAGAAATAATATGCCGGCTTAGAAAGTAAGTAAATCTTGATGCCTGGAAACTTATAGTTGATGGCAACGTGATGCTGTTGTTGAGTTCGTGAAGTGCCGCGGGATATATAATCTGCCGCGCCTCACCGCCTTCATCCCACAACGCCCACAAATCGGTATGCGAAAAGTTTCGATATTCCCACATCCAGAGCCCCGAGGCCTTGCAACACCACCCGCCCACTCACGATCGTAGCGCCGAACCTCTACCCGTCACTCGCGGCCCCGTGAATATCTCATCCTGAATTTCTGCCAAAATGGGTGACGCTCCCAAAGATGCGCCTTTCCAGGCCGTCCAGGTCGAGGCTCTGGTGAGTTGAAATGCCCCACCTCGAGGCCCCCCCTCCAGGAGTTGCGAGGAGGCAGAATTGACCTGTGTCGCTGTGTAGGTCATCATGAAGATTGCCAAGCACTGCTCCTCGGCCTTCCCTTCTATCGCCACCGGCTCGATCGTGGGTATGGACCGTGACGAGCTTCTGGAGATCACCAACACGTTCCCTTTCCCGACCGTCGACCCCGCTACCACCGATGGCCACCAGAACGACGCCTCGGCGCTCGCCGCTGCTGCTCCCCGACAGAAGGCCAACATCACCTACCAGAACGAGATGATCCGACACCTTAAGGAGGTCAACGTGGATGCGAACAACGTCGGCTGGTACACGAGCGCGACCATGGGCAACTTTGTCAACCTGAGCTTCATCGAGAACCAGTTCCACTACCAGAAGGACAACGAGCACACCGTCGCCCTTGTCTACGACGCCAGCAAGAGCTCTCAGGGCAACCTGACCCTGCGGGCGTTCCGACTCACTCCCGCGTTCATGAACGCTTACAAGGAGAACAAGTTCACCACCGAGAAGTAAGGCAACGTCGGAGCATGACTTTGGGAACAGGTGCTGACTGAAAATAGCTTGCAAAAGACCAAGCTCACCTTCAAGGACATCATCGCTGAGGTCCCCATCAACGTCCACAACTCGCACCTCCTCACCACCTTCCTCCACCAGATCCCCTCCGCTCCCGTCAGCGGCGATATTCAGCAGCCCTCGTCGCTCGCCGACCTCGAGCGGGACGGTGTCAAGCCCCCGTTGTATCCCTCCATCGATACCCTCGACCTTGCGATCGACCCCTTCCTCGAGAAGACCTGCGATCTCCTGCTCGAGAGCATCGAGTCGCACTACACCGACCTCAACAACTTCCAGTTCTACCAGCGACAGCTCGGCCGTGAGCAGACCAAGATCACACAATGGCAGACCAAGCGCAAGGCTGAGAACGCCCAGCGGGCCGCGGCCAAGCAGCCTCTCCTGCCTGAGGACGAGTGGCAGCGGCTGTTCAAGCTTCCCCAGGAGCCCAGCCGGCTGGAGGGTATGCTGAACGCGAAGCAGGTGGAGCAGTACAGCAAGCAGGTGGACGGCTTCACGGCCAACGTCAGTGCCAAGATGTTTGCGGTGAGGGAGAACCTGTTGCCGAAATAGACGGATGGCGGGGTCTCGAAGGGGGTTCACGGTGTCTCGAGGGATTTCAGGGATACGAGACGCTCAGTGATGGTTTGCATTGGCGGCGTTCCGGGCAATGTGGAATATAATTGAGTGCTGGTCTAGATTTACAGCGTTGAGAAAGAGAGGAGCACTTGATGAGCACATGATGGACAGACCTGATGTTGCTGGTGATGCTGAGATGAGATGTGGTGGGGAGGATATCTGGTTCTGACCTCTTGTTGATGATCGACATGAGGTTCATGAGTGATGCCCAAGAAACAAGCTTGAAATGCTTGAAGGCAGATCAACTAAAAAGTACGAATATTTGGATAACCAAGACAATGCTTGTCTGGATTTTATGTGTCTTATGAATGGCAACTTGAAGGGAGCATCTTGCTTGTAGTTTGTTGTTTCTGGCCAATCTACAAGGGCATGCGTGATGGTCAACAAGCTGCTTGTTGTCTCTCTTGTGTGGCCATTCAGCTTGTGCCATGCTGGACGGGCACAACGTAGCATCAGGAAAGGCGGTCGGTTTGAGATGATCAGCACCTAGCTCAACAGGAAAGGTCGATTGGCTCGCTCCCAGCCTCCAACGGCGGCCGGGGATTGACGGTTACTGTAGGAGGCGGTTCTCGGCTTCCGAGCGGGGAATTCGAGTTGAAGTGAGCATCAGGGTCCCCGAGTAGAGCACCGTAGGTAACTAAAAGCTTTAGCTGAGTGAGACGCGGTAATATCAAAGGTAGCAACCGAGTTTCAGAGATGATGATCCAGTCAATGAACGAGAAAACTCAACGTGGTTCCCGATTCGCTAGACCAAGTCTTCTTGTTACCGTAAAGGATCCGTATTCGTACAATGGCTCCATGTGAGGGAGCTTGTCTGATGAAAAAGATCCTCTTTTTTTTTTCTGACGCCGGCTTCTCGCAGCTCCACTCCCCGGTGCCTGTCCGCCCCTCAGGTCCCCCTCGTCAGCAAAGTCCAAAGGTACTGCTGGAGGGGCGTTTCCAGGGCGAACCATCCACCCGTCCACAAGTACCGATGGACAGCGGCGACTTTTTTCTTTTGGTTGCATGCCCGTGGTGATTGCCCCGCCTCTTGAGCATCGTTTGTTGGTCTCAATGGCAAAGAAGAAAATTCTGCCCCTCATTTTGCCGTTTTCACCGCCCGCCCGCCAACCC
>JABCKD010000212.1:0-26178 GCA_013186415.1 Fusarium sp. NRRL 66088
AAATGTGAGCCAATTGTACACAACCGACATGTCGATGCCTCCGCTCCCCCGGCTACCATACTTGCCAATCTGCTCGACAAAGAGCCAAACGTGGCTCCGGATAATGTCCTCGCTCTCTCTCAGGGCTTTCGCGCTGAAGGCGTGAGAGAGGGATCGTCGCTGCGCGCGGTGCTGCTCGGGGTCGATGGTGAAAACGATGTCTGGGTGCACGACAGACGGGCCTCGATCGTAAAAAACTCTGCTCTTGAGGAATGGTTTCTTATCCCCGACAGCGTGGCCGTAGATGTCTCTGTATGCTTGTGGAGTATTGAAGCTTAGCTCGTTGGGTGCAACCCTGACCACGTCGCCGTATTTATCATGCGCCCGCCTCATGTCGAATGGATAGTTTCCTCCCATCCACGCTCGGATGAACCAGAGCTGCACCGTCTTGAATTAGCATCCGGTTTGCCTGGTCAGGCATTGGTTCCTGCTCACCTGACTGCATGCTGCAAGCTTTGGACCGGGATATCCAGCCAGAGGGTGGAAGCAGATGCGATAAATGGCCAAGGTCAAGAACGCGAGCCCTGCCTGTTAGATGGAAAAGGTTATTACGACAGATACGAGGGGAGTTGGGCCGTCTGACGTACTGTTATGAGCAAAGAGACAAGACCGAGAAGGTCGGAACTCTGAGCGAGGATGGATCGAAGAAAGCCATCGTCCAAGACGCTTCGCGACATTTCCAGTGCGACCGACCTAGGAATCAAATTGCTCAGTCTGTAGGTCTTTTGTTTAACTTGGAGGGCTTGAACCCTCCAAGCGAGCCGAGGGCTGCGGCCACCTTATGTATCCTTCTGTGGATTGAGGAAGGAGTGACTTCTCCTCAGCACAGGGCTGGTTGAAATTAGCCGCTCGTTGATGAAGGCTTTCGGGGGGGCCTGTGCGTACCGGCCATGGGTGAGTGTGTAGTTAGCAGCTCTTGAAGACGCCATACTCGTGCCTGGCGGAATTGCCGAACGCCACTTGTAAAGCATGTGCTTTGGAGTGAGTCCATCTACGGACCGAGTCCGTATCTAATGTTCCGTCCACTTGACCCAGGGTAAGCCATCCGAGTCATCTAGCTCATGGCTCCCTGCCGTCCATGCGAGCAATGAATGACACTACACTGCCGCACATGTACGAAGTGAGTTCGATGAGCGAGTGTGCGCAGTCTTTGTCCCGGCTACCCTTATCTTCTATCAACATACTCTATTCAACCACGCACCAGGCCCGCCATCATTCAAGGGGGATAATGGCAATTTTGAGACACAGTATGATGAGGACAGCATAGTAGACAGTAGAGATGTAGATAGAGCAAGGACGCAACGGTTGCATGGGAATACAGACGTTATTGATTGTTACCATAGGCGACGGAAAGGTCTCTTCTACGCAATGATACACTCGGATCATCCTGCTAAGCCTGTTAACGAAGGCAACCGTGAATTAACGGTTCTCATTCTACTATCATATCGTACCGTATCCAAGGTTCCTTCCGTATGAGAGCAATAGTAGAGATGATCTTCTATCTCTACAACTTTATCCTGTCCCTGTCGCTCTCCCTTCAAGTGAATCGAAAGGCGGCGGAAGCCAAGGACCACGTTATGAGCCCGGTGGCAGACCGCAAGAATGCGTTGCCCTAGCCGACGGTGTTACCCCTAGAAGCTAGAGCGCCACCCAGCTCCGTGGTTGAAGACCACAGGCCTGCGCCGTTGAGGAATAGCGAACCAATGACAAGAAGGCTGTTGAAGAGAGTCAAGGAGGCATTCTGCCAACTGGAGAACTTGACGTTCATGTGAAGGGAAAAGATGGCACTGATCCCAAACGAGAACCAGGCTATTGTGACCGCCGAGGTCATCGCGACGATGGAGTCGAAAACAGGAATGGCGATCGACAGGACGAAGGACAGGGTCCAAAATGCCGTGGCGATGCTCATCCAAATCAACCATGACCTGGCCGTGTTGATCAACATCTCATGCACAATCCTGCAGTGCCTCATGACTTCGACATAGGCAAGCTTGATCCCAGTGTGGCCGAATGCGAGGCCCTTCGACAACACGGAGGGGATGACGAGTCCGTAAGCAACCTGAGCCAGCATCCGAGGAGCTGACTCCAACGCAGGCGATGTCGTATACTCGCCGGCAAGGGAGTAGATGGACACTGCGATGAATACGTAGAAGCCGATAGAGCTGGCTTCGAGCCAGGCCAGTGCGGCGCCGAAGTCTCTCTGCGGGTTGGTCATCTCGGCCATATAAGACACAGAGCTGACATTGCCAGAGAAGGCGTAGCAGATCTTGAGGCAGGCGTTCAGGCCATCCCTGAATGAGGGTTTCGCAAACCAGACAGGCGCTCTCCTCCACTCAGCCGGGGCGTCCACAGGCCGTCCGGCTCCCAAGGCGGCTATCACGACAATGGTGGCGGCCAGGATGCTGACGCATGACGGAATGCCACTCCACGAAACGAACCTCGCCGTGCGGGGGACGCAGAGACACCAGCAGCAGACGCAGCCGATGCCGATGACCGCGGTCGAGCCGAGTGCGCCATCACTGAGCAGCGACAACGCCACGGAGAAGGTCACAGACTCACAGAGGCTGACGCGGCGGTCATGACGACCAGGAGAATCATGCCGAACGCCGCCACGCATGCGAAGCCTCGTCCTCCGACGATGCGGGCCATGTCGACGATGTTGAGCACATGCGGGTGGCGGTCGTAGAACAGCTTAAGCTCGAAGGCGGTATACCAGGAAAGGCAGCCCAGGCCAATGATCGCGACCGTACCCGGGACCAGACCAAGCGTCTTCAACACGCCGGGGAGTGACAGGACGCCGAGGCCGACCTGGTTGGTCAAGAGCACGAAGATGGCATCTCGACGACCCATGAAGTGCTGATCGATTAGGGCAGGGCCGGAGGAGACGGCTTGTGGTAAATCAGAACATTGATAGGAACGTCGATTCCATGCCAAATAGTTTTTGCCTGGGCTCTTTTACGCAAGCCTGAACCATCTCCACCATCCATGCCGCGAGGGGTCTGTCCGGTTCTGGGTCCATTCCAGACCGGCCTGCTCCGGTGCCGCATGGCCCCCGTACGGGCCGGGAAAGGACGGAGAAGAAATCCTCAACTAGTTCATCACACTTCCCGTACCGAGCATGTAGCCAAAGCGTAGGTTTGTCCTGACCGGAGGCCGAAAACAGACGGCGTTAGGGGTACCTATCGAGTAGGTAGGTAGGTATGCACCGGTAGCGCCTAACATAGGGCCTTGATAACCCGCGTAACAGCAGTGGATTGGAGAGCTAATAAGGCTGGACTCGCCGGGATCATTGCTGCGTTTGCTCTCCCGTTGGACGTCAGTATGAGCTTGGCCATTGCCAACAACACTTTTACGGCTAGTCATGTGCGCCTAGCACGTACGTGGTGAGGTGTCGGTAAAGTTGCGATGCTGGCTACTCGATCTTCTGTTGGTAGGGCCTAAGTCGGAACGTTGATCGGAATCACTTTCAACCTCTTCTAATCCCATCACTTCCAAGTCGGGGCCGTTGCCTTTCCGATCCTGTGATGATGTGACAAGTCTACAGTATTGTTTGGTCAAACACGTGCGCTGTAAAGTTGTGACATACGGTACATTAACGATGGGGACTATCACACGCCAACTCGACTCTGGTTTGATTGAGGAACCTGGTAGGCAACATGGCCGTGACAGATTGGTTTACTGAAGCACATCTAGTTCGCCAGGGCCGCGGTCTGATGAGCTCCTTATATTGACACAGTCAGTGCCCATTGTATCCTTCATCACCACGAGCCACCTCCATCTTGACGTCTTCCATGTAACTTTTCAGCTGGTCGAGGGCCAAGATCGCTCTCTCTAGCCTATTCGCAAGCGAATGGTCCTGGCTCATGACCTGTCTTCCGCCGAGGCTACCCAGACGAGAGCAAGGAGAAGAGAATGGAGCAGATTCCGGGCCTGACCTGATCATGTAGCGGGACGATCTACGCCGCCGGGATTTCCGGACACGATGAAATGTTGCACTCGACTGCGCCGACGATTCTGACGGCGTTCGCGGCGACGCTGTCTCGGCGTACTCCACGACATGGTCTGGAACTACAATGGAATCATCGCCGCTTGAGTCTTCGGTTTCTTCGCAGTACGAGTCATAACTTTCTTCGCTGCAAGAGTCCTCGATTTCTTCGTCTGCTTCGTCGCGGTCAGGGCTGACTCTAGCAAACTGGGACTCTGTATCCCTACCAGATTTTTGAGAATCCCAACAACTCTCATCAACGACGTAGTTAACTGGCCTCGGGATATTGCGGGGCATACTTGCAACAAACAAGCTCGGTTCGATAACCTAACCCGGGATGGATGCTATCTGCTTCAGGACAATAAGGTCGTGGAGTATGCGCCTAGTTAAATGAGAGACCAAATTCATAGGCCAGGCACGGTTTATATAGGCAACTTGGTCCCTAAAAATGCACCAATGTCCTATTCGAAACCTCTGGTTGCTGGGCTGGTTGCTGGGCTGCTTTCTTGGACACCAAGGACGCGAGGCGATATTAGGTCAGCCCGCAGGTCAACGGCCGGTTTCTGGCAAACTTTGGCAGCATCGCGACGAATAATACCCCATGCCAGAGTTTATTTCGCCCAGCAATGGACGAACGGTAAAGATCCTTCTGTCAGTCGTGGTAGATCCGACCATCCTAATTCGGCAATCGTCAACGATCCAGGCGGTCATTCCTGGCTACTCGCTACCCAGCCGAAAAGTGTAAGAAAGCAGCCTAACACTCGGCCTACGCTCTGGCACGTTGAACAGCCATGATGCCAGGCTCCAGCAGATCTGCCGTTGAGCTCTCTATCGTTACAGCACCCAACGACATCAGCGCCGTTTCGTCACTCCTTGTCGAACTAACGAGAAGAGTCGTAGTGAACGACAGATGTTTTGAACCGGCTTTCGGATGAGGATTCTCGTCTTCTCGAAAGAAACAAGACACTCCGGGGGCGGTCCCAAGTAGGGTTCCGTTTTTGACCGTCAAAAACGGTATTTGACGGTCAAATTCCTAAAGGGGTTTTGGCGGTAATTTACGTTAAAACCCTCCCGTTTTAGGCTTAGCTCAAGCCATATTAGGATTAGTTAGTGAACAGAATAGGTTTAGTGCGTCATATCACCAATTCCCTCCCACCATGTCGAAAAGTAATAGACATGGAACTGTCACAATGAGTAAAGGCGGCCACCCTGAAACTTTTGGTGTTCATGAACACTTTGCAGCAGCGCCAATTCCTCCAGGAGCGGGTAAATTCACTCAACTTCGCGTTCGGTGCAAATATTGTTCTAAAACGATGAACTCCGTTCCTTCAGAGCGTTCTCTCAGTGCTACGAACTACCTTCATTGTAAGCTTCGGAATCGGCTTAGTCCACTTAGCACTGACCAAGTCACTTTCATCTATATGAATAGTCGGGTGCTAAAGAGCTTAATACGGTCAAAGATAATCCGGCAGAACCGATGGCTGTCAAAAACTGGGAGACAGTTGATGTTGCTCGGCTGATGAAGGTAGAAAACACCTTCCAAGACTCCATTTTTGTGGATGGCTGGGGTTGGGAAGAGACCGATTTAGAAAATAGTGGAGAAGAAATGGATACCGGCCAATGAGAGGTTTCTGACGTCAAAAACCTTGGTCAGATAGGTAAATTACCGTTCGGTAAATTACCCCGACGGAACCCTAATCTGGAAGGCCCGCAGGTGAGGGCGTTTTACTCGCGGGGCAACAGTCCACGTGTTGAAGCTCTATATTGACTGGTCAGGATGGTCTCAAACGACGGAGGGAAAACCTTGAGCAATCTTGGTCTCTCTTTCTCTATTAAAATAGATCCAGTTGTAATAACAAATTGATGCATTTATTGTGCCATTGAGACTGAGCCCTTTGCGTGGTAACGCGCTCATCATTGTTTTCCAGTAGCCCAAGTACTCAACAGTTACGCTACACCTTCCTTCACTCTTTTTTCTTTTCTTTTTTTTTCCCTTTTTTTTTCTTTTTCTTTCTTCTGTTTTTTTTTCTTTTCTTTTCTTCTTTTTTCTTTTCTTTTCTTTTCTTTTTCTTCCCCCACTTCCCTGTACCGGAACCTGCTTCCCCATTTCAATGAACCCCTGATATTTCACTTAAGCCAGTACGGAGATCGACATGTTTACTGGTGCATGAGGTTCTCTTATCCCGCCAAAATCTTGGTAGGGCCCCACGTTCCATCCTCTTTCAGTGATCAGGCCGACTAAAGCTTGTTGCATGGCCACCAGCACCTCTTCTGTCGTGCAGCGGTACGGCGTTTGAGTCGCGGTGACGGGCGGGTTTGACGATTGTGCGGAGGCAATTGGCGCTGGTTGCGATGCTCTGGTCGTCTCGTTGTTGGGATTGGTCGTAGGCGACCAGTCCAGTTCGGGAGCTGGCTGCGGTGCTGACTCGTCGGTTGTGGTCGCGCTGCTGGTCTGCCGGTTTCCGCCAACTGCTTCATGAGGTGATGCAGCTGACGCAACGGCGCTGGTCGCAGACAAACTCGCCGTGAGCGCCGCCTTCGGACTAGGACTGCCCGGGGGCTCTTGTAGCTCGCCGGCATTGCTGAGCATGCTCATGGCCATGGCCATGTCGAAGTCAAAATTCATATCACTGACATAGTCCATGTCAAAGTCCGCCGTGCCCTGAAAGCCTGCCATGCCCATGTCCATCGCCCAAGGATCATCGAGCATCATCGCGCTGAACTCGTGAGGCGTTGGCTGCTCCCGGTCCCGGGGCTCTTCGAAGTGGATTGGCTCGCCTGCTCCATCATGCGTGGAAGCCACGCCGCCGTCTGCCGCCTCATAGGGCTCACCTTCGGCATCGTGTTCAGTCGCAGCAGGCGGAGATGTCCGTGGTTCCTGTTGGCGACGGAACACATCCTGGTCGTGATCCGCTGCAGAAACGGCAAGACCAGTCGGGGCAATCTCTTCGTCGACGCCGTCGTCCTCGGGCTCGTCGCGTTCGTTGTCATCGCAGTTATCCAGCGGTCCAACGATCGGAGATGCCGGGGTGCCCGGTATGCTCCATATGCTCGCACCCCGATCCCCAAGTACCGACTCGCTTCCCGCGACTGTGATCTGCGTGAGGGCTGGAGAGGCGTGTGATGCTCGCTGGGCATCCGCAGGTGGCTTTCTGCGCCGCAGGTTGCGCTCCGTTGTCTGCTTCTGCACTCTGTAGGGCTTTGCTTCGGCCATCTGCTTCCTTTCTTTCGCCGTGTGTCGGACGAGCTCGCCATCATCGGACTCGACCTGTCTTTTCAGTATATCTCGTATCTGTAATTGCCGCCATCATTAGCCATCCGTCAAAAAAGGTACCGTGTGGCTTTGTGCGTACGATTCCGTTCGCCTCTGGCAGCGGTTTACCCTCTGGGTTGTAGACTGAGCCGTCCCAGAAGTCGTGGATCTTGTTGTAGAAGAGCAAGATGGCCGTAGTGTTGCATTCTTTGCCAAACTTGTAATTCTTGTGTATCGCAGTCATGCCTCTCTTTCGCATCACCTGGCCCACCCACGCAGGATCCCATGGCCGAGGCCCTTTCGGACGAGACTCTGCTGGAACAGGGTCTCCTGGATGCTCCCGTCTTAGGCCGGGGTCTCTCGGGCGAGGCTCTTTCGGGCGAGAAGACCCTTTCGAACGAGGCTTCCTGCAGGCCATCCCGTGCAGTTGACGAATATGTTTTTGGCGGACGTTTCTCCTCTTCCAAGAGCGAAAACAACTACCACCTCAACCCATTTCTTTTCGGTCATCTCGCCGGTATCGTGCCCAGTTTTTGAACAGTCGTGCGGAATCGTCTAGGTGCGATATCGAGTCTCGAAACGGACGGCCGCTGTCCCCGACGGGCCATTGCCAAGGTTGACCACTGTGAAGTCCATTCTGGACGACCCATGCTCTCTGTCGCCAGGTCAATTTCGCCATACTCGTCGTTACCAGAATGTCGGGACGGTGTAAAGGTCGAGATAGGCCAGAAGATGGGATGGGAGGGGAATATGAAGGAAGTCCACATTGGACGTGTTTTAGAGCCAACAGTAAGTGACAGTCGGCGAGGGTCCTTTCTCCCCCACTCATCTCCGCCTTGTTCAGTCGCTGTTGGGTCCCTGTTGGGGTACTACTGTACGTACCGGATCTGATCTAGATCGGCTGTTGCACTGCGTGGACGATAATCTCCCTACTCCTTCCGGTGCCCACTTGGTGGAAGAAGGCATGAAACCGAAATGCTGTACTACGACTGAATCGGCGCAATCACTGGTCATCACGGGGAGGACTTCCGACCAGACTACGTCTGTAGCGTCTTCATCGGCCTCGGAATAGTTCCTACACACCCACCTGCGATGCCCTGTTCCGGTCACGTCAGACAGTAACGGCCGGTAGCGGCCTCACTAACTTAGCTGCCTGTGCGCGTGGAGCGAGATATCCACACCAGCTTAACCGCGGCAATGTTGGCATCGAGCAGTTGCACCGGCTCAGGGTTGATACAGGGCGTCACCGGCATTGTCACAACCACTGACAACCTTGGAGACTGGAGGCCCTCATAGACGGCAGGACCCTGTGGTGATTAATCCACCCCGCAGTTCAGCAAGACATTATTTCGTGCGTTGTCACTGTCCCACTTTGCCTGTTGCCTTGCATTTCATGTGTGACATTTTGTCGCTTGCCTTGGCCTTGGGGAAAAAATCATCTCCACAAAGGGCCCTCAGGGCTCATCGTGGGACCCGACTCTCTCGCGGAATCGGACATCCGGTAAAGCATCTCTACACGAAGTCGTGAAGATGTTTTCTTCCACCGTGACTGGGATCTGAAAAGGGCCGAAGATGCCGAATTCGTCACTGAGCGATAACTCTTGAACTCGGAGCTGCGCGTCATGTTCAAATTTGGCGATTTGTGCGCAGCTCCACCGCCCAAAGACCCGGACATCCCTCTTCCCGGGAACAGGTCCGAGATGCCGGGTAGCTTGGGAAATTTCTGTGCGAGTATGTCCGCATCGTACATCCATCCTCGACTTCATGGTCAAGCTACCGAACTGTCGTTTTCCTCTGGGCTGTTGCGTTCCAAATAGCAAGTAACGTTACCGTGCCTCCATGCAGGCATTATGACATGCAGATGGATGACATGCAGGTTGGCAGCGGACTCCTGCAAGCACGGATCGGCTGGGGTTCAACGGTCGGAAAATTTCTTCTGCGCACGAGTCATGTGAACCGAGACCCTTCTTTTTCGGCTCTCTCCTGCAGCACATGCGTGGGACCGTTGCAAAATTTGACGACAGTGTTAGGTTAATTCGAGAGATTCTGGAGATTCTGGAGATCCTGGAGAAAAATCAAAATTGGTTTCCCTGCGCTTTGTCCTCCTCTGACTCGCTGCCTCCGACTTCCTTCGTAATCTACGTGGCCTGTCAACTTCCCTTCTCATGGGGCCATTTAGGTCGATTTGTCATTTCATACTCCGTAGTCACATCCGACATCATCCATCGCCGCGGCGAATCCCCGACGCGATGGTCAGTCCCGCTTGTCAAAGTCAAAGTGGCCCTGGTTGCAACTGCCGCTTCTATCGGAACCACTCTAATCTCAGCACCTCTCCACCCTGACCCGTCAGGGATGAGTTCCCCGATAGGACCGCCGAATTCCCCGCTTTTCAGCTTTCGGCGTGGCAATGATACCCCGGCACGAAACGGCTGGCCTGGCACCCGCCAGCACCCGCCCGGCGAGACACTGTCACGGCTGTCCAGGTGGGACAACGGTGACCCTTTTCTGCCCTTCCAATCCGAACTACAGAGAAGAGCAAGTAATGGACTGAGGAATAGCAAAACATCCGGCAGTTGATGGGTAAAAGGCTCGCAGCTCGTTTTACAAACAATGGCAGCTCCGGCGCGCGTGGGGGTACAACAGCCAGTTTCTGCTCTTCGTGTGAGGGGGACCATACAAGACAAGCAGCTGCCCGAGCCTGCCAAGAGCCATCCTCGAGGCTGCACCCGGGACCCCTGCTGTGAATGTTGGTGGCGTTCATCATTACCGGTTCAAGCTGCACCGCACAGCCGAAGTAGGTCGACAAGTATATATTTCGAATGCTGCCGATCGCGCCCGATAATCGAGCGGTTTCATGCTCAGCTTCACATGTCCATTTTTTTCTAAGCATCGTTTTCGCTCCCAATTTCGACCGCGCATCCCGTCATGAAACAATCTTCGCGAAAGCATCATTCTAGCACTCGTGACTCTCGTGCAAGACCATACCCCTCAGCCCAGCAACGGACAGAGCGGAAGTCACGTACATCCAAGGTTCGTCCTCGTTACTCACAGGATGTGGACCCACCTAGGTCGACCCATCCGAGACCAAAGAGAGTTGCCCGGCGTGCGGATAACTCCGCCAGCGATGATCGAGGAGGAGACTACGGGCCGCGGTCTCGGGCTGAGCAACCCGTAGAAGGTGAAAGCCCTGACTATGAATCCGAAAGGTTCGTTTTATATCAGCATTAAGAACCGCTCTTATAAGCACAAGCTGAACAGACAGCAGAGGTGATTATGGTGGCCATTATGATGGCGGCTCTGCCAGCGATTCTGGCGAGGAGAATACCAGTCCAAGTCATTCGGAGCTGGAGCAGATCAAGGATCTGATTGTTGGGTCTCGCAGAGATCAAAGCGAACGGTGATTCTCCCCAACACCCCTCCCATCTGGGTTGCCCTTATTGCCACGTTCAAAGCGTCATACGGCTGACTCTTTGTTTTTCTTAGGTTTCTTGAATTGGATAAGAGGTCCGTACTCTGAATAATGCGAGAGACCTCGCGTTCCCCCCTCTCTATGCTTACCGTTATACAAACAGAACGAGGGAATTGGCTCAGCAGTACGTGTTAATGCTGCAGAAGTACGTATCAATCGTAGACTTTCGCTTTCTTCCTTTTTTTTTCTGACTGGGTTGTTTGCAGGGTCTCCACATTGCAGAATATGTGAGTCGTCACCTTTATCTAAGGATATACATCGAGAGGCTGAATGTTGTAGAATACAAGAGCTGCCGCAGGAATTAGCCGCCAGATTTTTATCACCCCTTATGCAGCGGACGTGCTCTATAACACAGGAAAACCAAGACCAAGCGCATCATGGAGGGACGGGAGAAGGTGGAACAATAAACCCGATGGAGATGTTTGGCACAGGCAACGAACCTTTTGGTTGAAGACAATACGATAGTCGAATATCGTGACGATATGTTCAACAGAGGATGGCTTTCGGTTTGCATTTTTCTCATGTAGACGAGAGGTCGATGTCAATGTCTCGTATTATGCTCGTGACATATTCTAAGACAAGAAGGTCCAAGTGCCATGATCTATCTAGTGTAGAACAGTGCAACGTTCTATCCAATCCGTTAGATAAATTTACCACGAATTTTTGAAGTGCCTATGGTTGCGGACATCTTCCAATTTCTGGTGACTAGATGAGCATCAATTTCGTATTAAACTAACTATAGATATATGAAAAAAAAAAGTGTCTTGCTCTCGTGATGTTTTGACATATGGCCTTTTCTCATTTTCTCTCCATTTTATGATCATCCATCTATGGTTCATCAAATTTTACCTGAGATATACCCTGGGGTCTGTGATGTACGTACCTTAACAAGGCCGACCCCCTCTCCTGCCGGGGAGGGGGGTTGCAAAGCCAGTAAGTTCGCCGACACTGTAATTATTTCACCCCACAGAACTATACCTTTTTAATATAGGGTGACAATAATAGTCACTCACTTATCTAGAATAACGGACCCACTCTTATCCGACGAAAGCTGTAATGCTATTTCTGTCGGCCCATACTGGAATATATAGGGTGACAATATTTACGGGTTTTGCAACCCCCTCCCCGGCAGGAGAGGGGGCCGGCCTTGTTAAGGTACGTACATCACAGACCCCCGGGTAAGCTTAGTTNNTGGAGACGTTCTTGCTCCTCAGATAATTCTCGTCAATTGACTGGTGCCATCAATGATCCCTGTGGAGCCAATTGTCTGACACACTTTCATTGCTTCGCTAGCTCGGACTTTAACAGCGTAAACTCTTGAATAGTTAATAGTATGAAGCGGGATGACCCTCGTCTTCCGAGCCATGCCCTTGGCCGTGTCTAGGCCAGACTATCTGATCATCTTGATTGATTGGTCGCCGCTCTTCATCCTTCGGCGCCTCAGCAACCAGCATTTGACGCGATTGTGGAAGCAGCTCTGGCGGGGTGTTCAATGGAGAAATAAAGGCTTGAGGCCGAAATTCGATCCTTTCATCAATCATAAAGGGCGTTGACTGAGGTCCTCCTTCGCGTTGAACTTGAATGATTGTCTCTAGTAGCTTGATTTGCTCTTCTCCCAGGCTGACTAATCAGTGCTGCCACGAGACGAGGGCCTCGTTATGACGTCTTTTTTTCAAGGTATTATACTCTTTTAGGAGCCTCTCGTTCTCTACTGTCAGAAAGCGGTTCCGGCCGTGTAGAAGTCGAACCAACTGACGGACTTCCGTCGAAGGAGGGGCCATAATATGAGGAGACGACGCTGTACCGAAGGCTGATGGGTTTGCCATCCATCATCTAACAGGGCGTGGGCAATGATAATGTGAAACTTGAATGAATACATTCTGTTGGCTCAATAGAAACTTTCCTGATCGAATAGATATTCATAAGGAGACGGGATATATAGGTCACCGTATGACACACTGGCTCCGTTCACTTACCAAGGATGTAGGTTTCAAAGTCCGAAAATGTCTTCTCTTTGCGATTTACCTCAAATTCTGGAATGCTTCGACGTTCTGGTCCAAAACTTCTGTCTTCAAATTCCATAGAGAACTGTCGCTTCCTCAGTATAGCATTTGACCATTTGCATTGCCATGTCTCATGATGTTGATTCACCAATCTTGACTTGTTCTACATATCCTCACAAATATTAGGTCTGATTTTAGCAGTGGAAATTGAACAAAGGTAGGGCAATAGCTTTGGGAGTCAGTTGGGTAGTTACGGCCTAAGTTGGAACTATTGCTTAGTACAGCCAGAATAAGCTACCGAGGTGAGATTACAGTTCTATTTGTACCTAAATACTTAGCGCCATGTGATAATTCACGGCAGATGACCCGCAAGCATTTAAGTCAAGGGCGGAACCAGCATAAGTGTCTGATAAAACTTGCCTCGCAATTCAACCCACATAGTTTGGCACTCGCTAGTAGTGATCAAGAAATCAAAAACTATGGCTTTCGGTACCAGCGGAAAAGGAACGAGTCTATTTATCATTCAGCTTTGTTGCTTACTCCTGGTGTGGATCACCGCAATTCTTCGGGCATGGGTAGGGATAACTAGAAAGTCATGTACTATGGATGACTGGTTCATGTACTTGTCTGTTGTAAGTTACCTCGATGATCTTGGCTTCTATCTTTTGATTAAGGGTATACGTGGATTCCTCTTCTTGTCCTATGCCTCCAGTCACTCTGAAGTAGCCCGAGGAGAAGCTTTGAAAACGTGAAAACTAGAGCTGATCTGAGCTAGGGTCTTTATACTAGCTTGGCCATCTTTGTGTTTCGAGGCACGGTTGTTGGTGGCATTGGCAAATACACGGACAATCTCACCATGCAAGAAGCCATCGTGGGTATGCAGTCGTGGTACTTCGGCGAGCTCATCTACGGAGTATTGTCGATCCTAGTAAGGGTCTCTATTAGCCTGTATATTCTTCGGATTTGCAGAAGCGGGACGCCTAAACGAATCATCTATGCGAGCTTAACTATTGTAAGCGTAGCATCCATCATTTACTTCTTCGCCAGCTTGTTTCAGTGTTCTCCTCCAGCATACTATTGGGAACAGTTCCGTAGCATCAACAACAAAGGCTCATGCGAAAGCTCTCGCGTGACTACTACTGCGATAGCCCTGAGTGCTATTGCTGGCATCAGTGACTGGATTATTGCCTTGATGCCGGCGGTAATTCTTTGGAACATTCGCATCTCGCGGTGGTCGAAAATCATCATCATTGGACTGACGAGCCTCGGAGTTTTGTAAGTGGCCTTTAGTTGATAACTGCCAGGTGGTAGACTGAAACCCCGACTAATGCGACGAGCAGAGCCGGTATTGCTATTATTATTCGGATACCGTTCATCAAGGGCCTAGAAATCACCAAGGAGTTTTTGTATAAGACGGTGTGAGTTCCTCCTATCCATTCTTCTTTCTTTGATACTGAGAGTCGTTCTGGGGCAGGGATGTGGCCATCTGGACCGTTATTGAGCCATGCCTGGGAATTGCGGCTGGGTGTCTAACGAGCGTCCGTCCTCTTTTCACAGCTAAAACAAGAAGTATGAACCACCATAATTCTTAAAAGGGACGGCACGCAAGCCCATAAGGCTATAGCCCACCTAACCGAACAGCATATAAGTTTATAGAGAGGTTTCCCAATGGACATCAACAGGTCGTGCGGCTTTAAAGCCAGCAGAACAACACGATACCATGCACAACCGCCCTTTCTCCAGGCAAAAAAAAAAAAGCACCACCAAAAATCAACAAGTTCACTTACACAGAACTTGGCCAAATTGATAGGTGCGTGCAAGAATTTGCGTCCTGTGAATAATAGAATAATAGTTGCATCCCTCTATTGAATCCTGGGTCTTTTGATAAGCCGCCCTGACCGCGTGGTTAGTTGATGGGGTATGGTTTCCTCTGACTTCAATGACCGACGCAGCCTCCGATTCTGACTCCGGCTCCCCTGAACGGCCACATTCCACCGCAACAGGCATATTTTGACTCTCCATTTCGGATATGGCTTCCTCAGCAACTAGAGTCTCGCCAAGAGTCATAAAACGTTTGTTAGGATTCGGCACCGCCTTCCTCTTCTTCCCTCTCTTCAGGCGAGCCAATTCCTCCTCCAGGCTAGCAATCATCGCACTATGCGCCGCTACCGTCTGCTGTTGAGCCTCAAACCCCTTTGCTATTATGGTATACCTTCCTCGTGTCTTTGGTGTTTTGTTCAGCCCAAGATCACGCATTTGACAGCTCGTCTTTGGTGTATCGTCCGAATCAAAATACGGCCTGGGTTTGGGAGTCGCTCTTGGGCTGCCATCCGGCCCATCTTGTTGGATTTCCGGGCGCCGCAGCGCTTTGGCATGTGAGATGGGCCAATTACCAGTAACCCTCCGGCCAGAGAGTATGTTCTTCTCAGTCATTCCAACTCGACGAGCCTTGGCGTAGGCCCTGATGAAATTGGCCTTGTCCATTGGAGTGGAATCAATCAACGAAGCGAACTTTTCCAACTCGCGTCGATATGCGGCTTTGGAGGCATTGAATACTCTATTACCCAACGGCTGGGACCCATCCGAGCAGTGTGCTGGCAGATAGCAACAATAAACGTTGTTCAAAAACCACGTGGCCATCCATACATCCTTCGGTCGCTCAGCAGTGATCTTGAGCTGAAGAAAATGAAGAAGATACCGTTGCATGACTCCCATGGCCATCTAAAATGATCAGCCTCGCATAAGAGTCGTCGGCAGGCCTGGTCTGGGGCAGATAGACTCTTTCAAGCCATTCAACGCCAATGTGGTCGTCAGTCCACCCGTTAGGCGAAGTTATGTAATACCAGTCTGCTATCTTCTTAAATTCCTCAAGATACCACTGTTTCTGCAGTTCTTTCCCCTTGAAGATTATTCTAGGGATTAAGGCGCGGCCATCAGCAGTGACAGCTTTGATAAATGAAGTCTAGTTTCGAGTTTGTGGTCCCTTGAGAAATGCCTTCCGCCTTGGGTCCGCGCTTCCAGCAAACGGGCTATCTAAGCCTAAATAAAAAGGATTAGTCGGTCAAATTTCAAGCACTGACAAGGTATACAGATAGATGCTTACCGAAACCAGTCATAATACCCCCTTCGCCAACGTGGACGGTGTTTTCAGGCTTGATCCAGCCATACTGGCCCTCCCTGATATCAAAGTACCAATGAACTGCCTTAGGCGTGAAAGAGTCGAACTTTTTGGCTTCTTGGCGTCTGCTCATCTTGGCCGTCAGGTCTGTGCGGCGCTTGATAAATCTAGTCACCCAATTGCGTCCTAACTCGAGGTGTTCGCCCTCCTGTCTCAACAGGCCCATGACGCAAGCGCGGATCCGATTGTGGGACGGAGCATGGCCCGGAGATTCCTGACGGAGGATCCAGAAAGCCAATCTGTCCTCTTGACTCTTGGACAAACGTCGGCGAGGCTGAATATGTTCTTTTACGGCTGTCTGGCCGTTAAGTCTGTCGATGAGAGTCCTTCGGGGCACTCCCAGCCTCTCAGCCCCTTGAGAGGGTGAAAAGCCATTATCAGTAATATCCAATATAGCCTCAGCCATTTCGTCCTCTGTATATTCCCATCGAAGCCGCGAGATAGGCATTTTTTCCCCGCTGTCAAAGGTAAAGACCAAAAAACACGAGACAGAGCGGTGAGGAGCTTGGTGATTAAACTGACAATATTTCAAAAGCATGGCCTGTATATATCGCGTACCCCGCACAGCCATACAGAGTAAAAACACTTACCTCCAATCATTTCTATAATCAATAGAGGTAACCTCTTTTAGGTAGCTATTTAATTTTGCCCAACTTTCGTGTAAGTGAAATTGACGAGTTTTGGTGGTGCTTTTTTTTTTTTTTTGCCTGGCGAAAGGGTGGTTGTGCATGGTAGGGCCTCTGGGCCACTTGTAATAGATCCCCCCATGTGGGTGAAGCTTGGTTTCATGACCAATTTGTTTTGGGAGTTGGAGTGGTCTGGTGTTCTTTGAAATGGGTTGCAGGGCTGTAGTTCTATTTACTTGATGACCTCACTATTGGTGTGACGTCTCAGGAGTGAGGTATACAACCCTCCACCGCTTGGAGCACAACCTACACGATAAGTGAGTTGGACAAGAATCGCCACTCTCACCATACCATATGAAACAAAAACACCATACTCCTCCTCAGATATGACAGCAACTATCTGGCATGCTTTGACTGATCTTTCCGCATGTTTCTTCCACAACGCCTTCGGCAACCCCAACTCTCCTCGGCCATCACCTCTAGGCGACTCGCTCATTGCCTGCGCATCAACATCCGTATCGGTTGGTGACGTGCTCCCAGGCGCCTCAATCACAGCGTTGGTTTACTGGCCTACGTGTAGGCCTGCGGTCTAAGCGCCGCACGACCGCGCCAAGAACAACCTTGAGGATGTCATCGGCTGTCAAGACATTTTTCCCGTCCGACTCAGTAGAGCTCCAAGTGGCCGTGTCGACCATGTCACGGATACCGAGAGAGGTGAGATCATCATCCAACTCGCGAAGAGCGTTGGCTGCCCCGCTGCGGTTGCCGACCTGGAAGAACTGTATACCAACCTGGTGAGGAGGGGCGCCTATCTGGTCGAGCTTCTTGGCGTAGTGCACAATGATGCCCTCAGGGTCGTCAGTGGGACATCCGTCAGTGATAACAATGATATTGAGGGGCTTGGTATCGTCCATATTCCCAGGCTGATCGGCCAGATGGGCAACATATGGCTTGAGGATGCTGTCTAGCCGGGCACCCGTGGGAGTGGCACCGCAAGGACGAACGGACGCAAAGAGGCGCTGCACTTGACTAGCATCGCGGATGTTGGTGTACCCACAGGGAGCTTGGGTGCTGCTACCCGAGGACCAAGAGCGATGATTGAGGAAGTAGATATCAACACCGTCCGGATCATGGGAGGTGCAGATGGAAGTGATGGTGCCAAGGGCATCGCGGACTTCGCGCCATGAGCGGCCAGCCATGGACCCAGAGTCATCAATCACGAAGACGGTGTCAAATGTGGAGAGGAACGCGTACTTGTCCTCGGAGCTGGTGATGCCAACAAGGCTAGAAGTAGATGATGTGCCATGATCAAGGGCGCTCAGAGGTGGTGCCGTGGGACTGGTGTCGACGGTGGAATATGGCGGGGGAGCATCCTGGGCTGGGGCATGTGGTGTTAGCGGGGGGCATTGACCTAGGCGTGTTTCATGAGACTGCGGGGGACTTCCAGATACCTGGGGAGAGATGCTTGTTGTTCACATTGGCGTGGATTTGTCGAATTTTGCGTTGTGATGGGGTCTGCGAGGACACTTGGGATCGGTCTCGGCGCCGGAGTTTGTCTTTAAGGCGATTCAACATCATCTTCGGTGATGGAAAAGACTGAACTGTTGATTGAGGCATCTTGGCTTCCCTTGGCTCTCTGACGAACGTGCAGTGTAAGAGGCGTGGTCGACGCAGAACAATTGGGTGTTCGCAAAAGGCTTGGTTGGAATGCCTTGATTTTTGATCTGTCCGCAAGGCTTGTTTTTGAGGCGTTAAATGTACTCATGATTCTGCGGCTCGATTGACGGATGAACGTGTCACTATTTATATAGGTACAGGCCGAACCAGGCGCATACAGGCTTGATGACGATCTTGAGGGAGTGACCACGGCCGATTCTGCCTCGGAGGCTTCGCCGTTATTGCACTCCCATCTAGAGGGGGGAAGGGACGATTACCCTGTAAAGCATGATTAAGGGACCGTTTCAAACTTTAATCATTAGAGTGTGGGTAGCATGAAACCTTGAAGACGATATCTTACGGGCATCTTGCAGCCTAGGGCAGCGATATTTAGGCGACCGCGTGGCTTACTGGACTGGTTCTGTTGGTTGTGACGATATCTGCGTCGAAGTCTCTCACCAAGGTCGTTCTCTTCACCTCTTGCGCGTTGATTCGTCTGGGGTGCTTATGGCCTTTTTTTGCGATGCTTAGAACTACCCCGGCTTCGGCACATCTGCTACGGAAGACCCCCAATCCGGAGGGGGAATACAGATGACGTATGATGTCGTAGATGCTTCAGAATGCCATCATCTACCTACTTGACAAGGGTAAACCCCAATTGTATGCTACCAATAGCATGAACTACGTTGCATCTTGTCTCGGCCAGCTGATCAGTTGGGCTGCACAAAACTACCGATTGGACAACATCAGCGATCCTATCTGCAAGTACGGGGTAGATGAAAAACGCCATCTAGATCTAGTTGTCAGCAATCAACCCACCTGTCCAAGCGGATCACCACGGAGCTTGGACTAAGAGCATAAAACATTGCATACGGTACGGATGAGATTGTTACCGCTTAGAATAGACCAGACCAAGGTTGGAGTCGAATGATCGGGTAGTAGTATTGTAAGTCACCAATGTTGCGATTTCTACACGCGTACGAGCTCGACTGACGCATAGGGTTGTTCAGATTAGCAGCAGAGTGTGAACGGCTTATAGTAATTGGATTCCAACTATCTATTCCAATGCTGTTTACCTTCAAGATGAGGAACGAAAGAGGAAATAGACCACAAACGCGTCAGGGTTTTGTGGTTCCCCCGGTCCTACTCTGTGCCTGTTGGCGTAGCCACAGCAACAGGGTCCTGACCCGTTACACAGAGTCCATATGGTGGAAGAACTAATATACATATCGATAGCTCTTTGATAGATACTGGCAGTGCAAAGGTGGTACGGAGCGTATATAGACAAGAGCACACAAGGCATGTGACGAACCGTGAGGCTTGTCACCGAGCATGATTGTTTGGATGACTGGACAACGATCGGGCGGAAGGTCCCCTGTGAATCGGGCAACGAAAGACTCTTGGTTTTTCTATCCCAGGGAGCGACGGAGGTCAGTCTCTTTATACCTATGTTCAATCTGCTGATATCATAGGCAGCAGGCTGCTGCCTGATGCTAGTTGTGGTTGTTCAACCTCACCGTGAACAAGTTCACGATGGTCGTGATCCTTGCCTGATTTCTTTCCTCATTCCAACAGTAACGACTGGCCGTAGCCTGCCAGGCAGCGACACTCTTGTCTACTGTATGAGCGAGAGGCTTGATGTTGACAAGGCTTCAGTTTGATGCATCCCTTTCCAACATCGAGGACAAGCACCAATAGATCACGACCATGACGAGCCAATTCATGTTTAGAATAGGTAAGCAGTGCCTATAGACACCGTAGAGAACACCGTAGTACTTGGAAAACTAGTAGATTGAAGACATGTATAGGTAAGAAGCTGACCTTCGCGCCCCCTCCGATTACCCACGTCCGATCGGCAAGCTGTACCGGTAGCGACTCGGCCCTTGAAACAATCCCCTTTATCAATGTGCGTCATGTCTCCGAGTTGCAACAAAAGAACATATGCGCATCTTTGTCGTAGTCATTGATGATACTATACTCATTACCTATCACCATAATTGCTGAGTATGAAGAATCTTGCATGTGGGGAAAATGGCGCAGACATACCTCTAGGAACAATCCACGAACTCCCTTTGCTGATACGGAATGATTGTTGCTCCAACTCCACACATACCTTTCCAGAATGAAGAAAGAAGACTTGTTCTGATCCACGGGTATTTTTTGCTTCTTTCCTTTGACCAGATGGCAAGTGCAATATGCCGAAGCTCATGGGGGTTGGGGTGTCAATCCTTCCAAATTGAAAATTCCGTTTTGCAGGGTGCGTGCTCAGGATCGCTTCGCTGGTGAAAGCGACCTGCCGTCGGTTGGTGTACACTGATCCATTGACATCCGAATTATCGGCTTCACGGTCGGCTTGCCAAACCTTGCAATTAACGCTGATGATACCAATCTCTTCCCAAGGTTCTCGTTTTGTATTGGTTATCGATTGAGATTTCTTTCTGGCGGATTTGCGGTGATTTCCCCCTCGTTGTCCGCCTGTAGATGAGTCTCCCTCCGTAGGAGCACGGATAACTTTGGTGATCGTAGGCAAGACGATTTGACCTCGCCCAGTTGCATCTGGGACGGATTCATACTCTCTCGCAACTGTATCGCCGCGCCAATCGTGTACAGGCGTATTACAAACTCTGCCGGATCTTGTCGTGTAAGTATGGCCCTCGGGTCTCACGACCGTCTTGACTTTGCGCTGTCTCGTGCATTTACCGCTGAACTTGATTCTTTTCTTGGGTCTCCCTACGGGCCGCTCTTTAGGTTGTGGTCCCTGTGCTAACGCAGGGTTTGCCTGGGCTGAGTGTGGCGTATTCGGAACTCGAGTGGCCGTTTTGCGAGGCTTCTTACGCTCCCGTGCATAGTCCGCCTCCTCCAGCCTGGATTCGTCACTGGAAAGATCTGGACTGGCTGACGAGAGAGTTTCAAACCGCCGCTTTTGAGAATTAAAGTCCGCCTCTGGTCCTTTCGACTGGCCAGGAGTAGTATTATTTGGCCTGCCTCTCCTTTGGGGTGGAGCGATTCCTCTACTTGTTTGTTGCAGGAGCGTCCCCGTGGTGTCTTCATCGTAATTCTGTATTGTGCATGGTGAAGTGGGCCGCCCGGGCTCGACGTCTTTTGACTGCTGCGATGATGTTTGACTGTGATTAGTGGGAGCCTCTTTAAGATGCTGTAAGGTATCCGCGCTTGTGTGCCCGTGTTGACTGTCCTGGCACTCAATGCCTTCTTCGGAATCCTCGTTACCAGACAACTCCGGAGAAAAGGCTTCTGCGTTCGCATAACCCTCTGTGTCATATCCTCCAGGGTCGTTCTGGGCCGCGTCGTTTCGTTCGGGAGGGGAGGAGGGGTAAGCAATCGCTGATTGGATCTGAGCTGGTAAAATCGGCTGGAGCTGCAGCGGCGAGGGTTCGGCGAAATCCATGTGAGCACTGGGCTCTCGAAATAAGAATGGATCTGGCTCATTGCCTGAGGTTTGGTTAATTTAGACCTTCCCGTTTGCCATTGTTGCAGTAGACAAACCAATTTCTTTGCCCGCGTAGTCGGCCTCAGCTCGTCCATTGCCATCGTCTTGGTTAGATTCAGGGTCACCATTCCTACTGGCTGCCAAAGCCGCCCGATCTGGTGAAGAGAAAAAAGCCCCCAATGGCTCCATGTTGTATTGATCGCGTTCATTTATACTTGGTGGTTGGATGCCGGTTTTCCTAGAATAATCATGTCAGCGGAGCTGAAAAGACGGGCACCAATGCTCGGGCTCTTCAGCCACAAGAAGTGGCACGCACCGACCCTGAACTCCCAATTTCCAGAGAACCGGCTCAGTATACTGATCGTAAGGGTTGTTTAGAGGGGACATGGTGTCGTGGTGTGCTCGATAGTTCTCAGAGGTTATGCTTTGGCAGCCCCAGGTCGATGTGTCCTCACAGCTTACGCGGGGGGAAACAAACATTCATGAGCTTGTGGAACAGGAGCAACGGCCGAAATGTGCAGGAGTTACGGGGGGTTTTATAACAGTGGATGATTTAGCCAAGCCAGACATGTCGGGTCACTTGACTAGGCGGAGGCACCATGGAATAATCCCCCATCAGTATGGAGTGGGGCTCATCGGCGTGGGAGGAGCCTTCTACTACACTCGCTTGGCTAGGCAGACAAGATGAGGAACCATGTACGTGGTCACTGCCGGTTCGGGGGTGACCAGAGCCTCTACGCGGCAAGGCGGAAGGCGACAAGACAAACCTAGAGAGTTCATCGGCCGTAATAATATTGCAATGCGCTCGTATGCTTCGTCATTCTGACCTCGATATCTCTCTCATAAACAGCAATAACATGTTAAACATAATCCTATGGCTCCCAAGCGCTGTTCTTGCCCCGCGTTGAAAACAGCAAAAGCATCCAGGAAGAAGGCCGAGAGATTCCAGCTCCAGATAAATGACGAACTGCCCGAGCTCCAGCTGTCACTTGAATCAGCGTTACCTACTGCTGGAGGTGGTGCTGCGGTTCGCCTCCGAGTCACCGGAGGGCCTATAAGTCCCCCTCTTGACTGTTTAGAGACAGAAGGCTGCAAGGTCTCAGAGAAGTAAACCGAGCGTGAAAGAAAATTCCTGCCATTTTGTTGTTGCCTCGCCGTGTGTCCCGCCCCTGCAAATGGTCAATATTCGCCATCATATACCACTAAATCAAGGAGAAGTAAGCGAGCTTCTGTTGGACAGTATGTACATGCATGCGGTTCATTGATCAAACTCAGTCTGTTCGTGTTGCGTTGGTGTGCTCGCGGAGTCCTGCCCCTGGGGGGCCTGGTTTAGTTGGAGACACTGTCACAGTACAGCGTATTCAGGATCTTCACACCGCTACCTGTCCAAGACTTGCTCCAAATCAGCCACTCAAATAGTCTAATGGTGTTTCATCTTTTTGCAACCATGGGGGCTCTTCGGAGTCGCCTGATTGGTTCTAGAGAACAGGAGAGCCGACCCAGTCACGGGTTGCACAAAATAGCAATAAGGAACGAAGCTTGAAGACAGTAGACGTGTAGAGGTACGGACTAGTCCATTATTAATATATTACGAGACATTACTTGACAACGAGAAGCGCTGTCTCAATCAACCTTGTCGCCATTCGTTCGGTGGTCCTCCATATGACGTCGCATGTTGTTTTCGCCCTCGACAATACTGCCGCATTGAGAACATTCCGGCCTGTGATTCTCTCTCCAATGTTCCTCTAGTTCATTTACCGAACTGAAGGACAAGACGCAGTTGGAAATCCCACACAGATGGCTGTCCTGATGATCGTATCTGTGGTGCATCCTGAGTCCGCTTAGCAAGCCGCTGGTGCTGGTTCCAGAGATTCTACGCACCTCAAGTCCTCCACGGATGTCATGGATACTTCACAATTCATGCAAGGAAAATTTCCTCCTACTGTCTTGTCGTGTCCGATGTTATGACAGGCCAAACAGTGACTGCTGTGAAAGGGCAAGCCCCAAAACTGGCATCCATTCACAGCACATGCCAAACTATTGCGATCAAGATGCCCTTGGATATGCTGTGTAAATTCTGGTGTCCCAACCTCGGAAAATTCAACTTGACAATGAGCGTCGGGGCATAAAATTACTCCGTGAACACAAGACGCGTGAGTCCTGCGGTTCATGTTAGTAGTGATCTACATTGCCTGGACCTCTTAACAAACTTGAAATTCTGTAAGCTCCAAATTTTCATTTGACAACGTGGACAGGACATGCTCGGCCGTTTTGGAGCTGAGATAATCACGCCTTCATCAAATTTCTCTTGCAAATTTCTGAGCATTGTAACCATCCTAGTAAGGTCATCCGAAGCGACAGCCAAGGGACATTGGATAGTTCTGAAAGCGAGGTCGGCCCAGACATCCGCTGTTAGAAGGCCGCGGCGACAAGTCTGAGATAAACAAACTAGTAGAGAAGTTTCTCTAGATTTAATTAGCGCCTGGTCTTAAAAGAAGCCGCTTTCACCAACCTCCGAAATGTTTGGAGCCTTTCCCCATGTTCCAGCCTCTGAGATGTGCGGACATACGCCAGACCGCACATGACATAGCGCTTCACTAAACCATCGGCTGACCGAGTCGGATCAGATAACCAACGTGAAAACCGACGCTGGAAGGCTCGTAGATATACACTCATCATGTGGAGGTGCAGATAATATAAAACCCGCTCTTGAGTGATGGTCTCCTCAGACATCGGTTCGATTGCTGTTGGATTAGTGGCAATCAAACGTCGTTGGGTTGCGAGAAATTGCAACTGTCGCCACCTTTCTTTTGCCACAGCCCAGGCGAAGTGGCCAAACTCACCTTTGAATGCGCCCTCATCTGGAAGCATCGTGTTGGTTGGCCAATGCGGAGTGTCCAGAAACGCCGACAGACCCCTATTCACAGAGTCAATCAGCTAGAAAGGACGGGCTGGTATCGTTTACCCTCACCATTCGACCTGAGAAAAAGACCAGTCAATTAACCGATGGGCTTGTGAGCATGCCATGTCCTGGCTTCGACCATAGCGTGATCGCAGTCGGCTGGTAGCATCGAAGGAACGCATCGCTTCATTGACGTCCATTGAATAGATATTGACCACGACCGCCAGTAGTCCCGCGCGAAGGGAAGATAGGGCGTCATTGAGCTTTGCCAATTCCATAAAGGCGTACCTCATTGAGAGATTAAGATCTTCGTCCATCAGAGGCGTGTTTCTTGCCCCTGGTGGATTGGCTGCTCGAAGCCCCAAGAACAAAATGAAAGGGATGAGACACCGTTCGGAAGCCGAAACATCATCGCAACCTTTGGTTGCAAAGCCCATCGACGCCATGTGGTATCTCTGAAGGCGCCGCGTCAATTCGAGCGGTATAATGGGGTAATAAGGGGTAATTGTTTCAAGGAAGGCAGTCATGGCTGCCTCCTGGAGATTTGGCGAACTGAATTCTTCTGACGACATCGGCAAATAAATGTTGAAGGCACAGGATGGATCGTGGGGAAACATAACTTTTCGTTGTCACGTACTGGCAAACTTCGTCTGGGGAACAGAGGCCCTTTAAGTATTGCACCGTGGCACACTAAGGGTCGGTAACACCACCCAACAGATTCTTGGCTTAGGGCTGAAGACCAGGATCTATAAGGACTGCGTCAGACCATACGTGTGTCCGGCCTGTTGATTAATCTCAGTGTATCCGTGTTGCTTGTGCTCTGTTGAGTCCGCCCCCGAAGGAACCCGGGTTGGATCTTAGGATGCTCGACCCACGTGCGACACCATAGCATGCTCAACGACGCCCCTAGGCTGACCAGTATGGCTTAGTCTGCACAGTTCATAGTCCCGTCGCTAAGTTAGCCTTACCTCTGATCTGTCCATTCCTCTTCTCCTCGATCCAGTTCATCTTCCACCCTTAGGGAACCAGGGTTCAAAGCTACCCCACGAAAACCTACATATGGATTCACATTTGGATCCATATCCATCCATTCCACCGTCGTGATCTTAGTCATCATCCACATCCATTCCACATCCTCGGATGTGTAGTGGAGTGTAGTGGCTTTGAACCCTGCAAGAAACTCTCCACAGTAAGCTCCTCGAACTTACTCTCCCGGATGACACCGAACTCTTTCCTTGATATCCACCAGGCCAAACTACGTCACTAACTTCTCAAATTGCCCAGAAGGTAATTCCTTCGTGAGGCCATCCACATCATGTTGATAGTGAGAGTGTATTGTACCAAAAGCCGGTTGGTAAGTGGTTCTTGGCTTAGCTAGTGGTTGTGTATATCACGTGTCGAAGTATAGTCAGTGGCGGTGCCACGTTGAACTTGTCAGTCAGCGCGCAAAGGATGGAGTCGTCCTTTCTATAGATATGGTTATTTCCTTTGGTGCCCCAGTAACAGCTTCTTTTCCGGAATTGGCGGCGTGGAACAATGTTGCAGGTGAAGTCTACCGGTACATGTTGAGATACCTTGCGGAGTCGAGGGTGGAGGGATACATTGTGGCCCCTGGACGC
>JABCKD010000213.1:0-18982 GCA_013186415.1 Fusarium sp. NRRL 66088
CCTAGGACAGAGCTCGTTTCATCTCTTTAATAATTGGTCGCTGAAAGAAAGTGGTCGAAATCTTTTCCACGTCACGATTGCAAAAAGCTCCGAATATTGTGCTACCGGCGAGAAGGCTCAACAGCATGTTTCACTCCAAGGCAATTCTTGGCCAAGAGATCTGGAACAGCCACCACGACATTTTGGCCCCTGCATCCGAAAAAGAGATCGCTCTGCATTATGCGAGAGCAAGGTCGCTGTGTCGCCACAGCGGTGCGTACAAGCTCTTCATGACGTGCTCTACCCACCTACGTGCTAACCCAGTCACCTAACAGGCTTGTCGTTGCACGACATCAAGAATTTGACGCAGAAGTTCTGGGATTTTCATTTTGATCGTGAGTCTTGTATTCCATGGCCCGGTTTGCATTCTAGCCTAACGATGCCGTCAAGTGGTTGCCGCCCGCGACATGACGGCGTTCATCATAGCCACGATCCACGTAAATCTTTGCATTGGAACGCTCGGTTCTTTTTCCCAAGAGCGCCCCGACCTACATAACCTGCTCGACAGGCTTTTGAATTTTGACGTGTGCGGCGAATTCATGCTTACTGAGGTCGGGCACGGCCTGGATGCTCGCAACTTGGAAACGACCGCGACCCTGCGGGCTGATGGCTCCTTCGATCTCCACACCCCTCACGCAGCAGCGTCAAAGGCAATGCCTCCGACGACACCATGCTGCGGCATCCCCCGAGTCGCCGTGGTCTTTGCTCGCCTGATGGTGGGCGGGAAAAGCCACGGTGTCAAGCCTTTCATCGTGTTTCTCAGCGACGCGGGGACGATGCGGCCCGGAATCACGTCGCGGATCCTACCTACGAGACCAGGTACTAAGCCACTGGATCATTCCATCACAACCTTTGATCATGTCCGTCTACCGCCGGATGCGCTGCTCGGTTCTCTCTCCAAGCCAAAGGGTGAGCGCGCCGAGTTCTTGCGTCAGATTTGGCGCGTCTCGGTCGGTACTTTGTCACTCTCCATCATGGGTATCTCTGCCATCAGGGTGGGAACGCGCATAGCTGCCGTCTACAGCGAGCGAAGGACGATCACGGCTGCTGATGGACACTCCACTACGCCAATCATGGGTTTCAGCACTCAGCAGCGCCCTGTCGTCGAGGGGTGGGTCCAGGGCAAAGTCCTGACCGCGTTTGCTCGCTGGACCGTGGATATGTGCCCTGACCCAACTGATGCGACGCAGCATGCGCTGGCAACGATTTTCAAAGCGACGGTCATCAAAGCTGCACGGCTTCTGGGTGATCTCGCCGAGAGGTGTGGCTGGCAAGGCCTGTTTGCGTACAATCAAATAAGTGAGCTGGCGCTGACCTTCCAGGGCAACTCTATTGCCGAGGGGGATACATTGGTTTTATGTATACGTATGCACTTGGACATAACTCAGTTCTTCATCCCAGGTCCTAGCTAATCTCTCTTCTAGGCTTAGTATCCGAGCTTCTTGGAGGGAAGTTCAGGTTACCACGACCGCGAAATGAACTGACGCCTTTGGCACAATACGAACAAGAGCTGATGGAAGGCCTTCGTGCAATACTGGTTGAGATTGGAGGATATGGAGAGCATCGCGGCCCGGCTTTCGATCGGCACATCCTCCCTCGATGTCGGCCGCTGGTTGAGGCGATCGGTCACCGCATGGCGTACGAGGCTGCTGAACGCTCCGGAGTTGCCCCGGACGTGCTCGAACTGTACGGGCGCATGTGTGTCGACAGAGATCCGAGCTACTCGCTGGGAGAAAAGCTTTGGAGCGGGCCTAGTAAAAATTTAGCGCCATCTGATGATCCATACGATACTGTGTTGGCCCAGATCAGAGCGGAGTCGACATGTGGATCCGGGTTGGACGACTACATCACGGCGCCCATCGTGTCAGACGAGGCGTGGGCCAATTTTGTCGAAAGTCTGCGTGTATTCAGCCATCCAAAGGATACTGGAAGTAACTGGTCTAAGCTGTAGATTACCTTGTAGAGACCTGTACTTTGAACGGCCGTGAAGGAGCATTAGGTAGAGAATAGAAAGGAATATTGGCCGCAGAATATTGTTGGCGTTCAACGAAGCACGTAGAAACACTACATACTATGTAGTACATAGTATGTGTCACATCAAAGATACTAGCAACAACCTCGTTCAGCAACAATGGAGCCCAAAGCGAGGTCGGGTCGATGTAACAACAATACTGGCACTGAGATCAGAGCTCTGAGAGACCCAGGCTGGCCTAGGGCTCTGGCCTAGGGCTCTGGCTTGTCTGAGCTTGTGCTAGTGGACTGCACTGCCAAGCGTGTCGATATCTTGAAGCTGGTCGACGACACTCGGCCATATTGGAGATTACTAACACATCCGAGAGTGTATTGAGAATAATTTCTACTACCATGGGCATCTACCTATTCCTTAACGCCTGCTCCCCCCTGATGGTGATCTCGCCCAGACGTTGCCTACTCCCGTGACCTATGTGTGTTCTTCTGAATATTGTCTGTTACTCACCTACTCCTGCACGTATTCTGTATTCAAGACATCCAGCTTGGAAAACCCCTCCCACACCGTCGTTAAAATCTTTGCCTAGAGATATGTGAGCTTTTTTCCGTTGTGCAATAGGATGGTGAACATACAGCGCGCCCAGATAGTCTGAGAAAAGACAGTTGCGCATGACGGGCCCTGGGATCCAAACGGACTCCTCATCTCTTGTGGGTCACCAACGCAATCTTTCACCCAACAGATAGAATACTCATACTCGACATCCCACAGATCCTTTTCCAAGCTCAAGAGACACTCGTCACCAGCTTTCATGAGTCCTTTGGTGGCTGACCTGCCACACCAAGCCTCTGCAGTCATGCTGACTCGCGTGCCATAGACCTTAGCGTTGCCGGCCAAGACCTTGGTATCGTAACAGACGATATCTGACGGGCTGGTTTGAGAGGCCGAGGTTGTCGTTATCGTCTTTGTCTGGCTTCTTGTCAATGCTGACGTCAGTAATGTTGTTTTAGTGTCTGTAGAGGACGTTGTGGATGCTTTTGTGGTATGCTGAGTGTATAGAGCAGTGCTCGAGGCGGCAGTCGTTTCCACGACAGAAGACGCGAGCGACGTCATCCCAGTTTGCGTGCCCGATCCCACATTCGTCGTATCTGGCTTGGATGCGAGATTGCTCCTTGTAGCGGATTCTGCTGTAGAAGTTTCTCGACCTGTTGGTTTCTGAGTTGCGGATGCAACCGACACCGTAGTGGAAGTTGTGACTGAAGTTGCTGAGTACGTGGCTGTCTCCATCGTACCTGTCCCCATCGTGTCAGTGTTTGATGCAGTTCCTGACGATACTGTCGCATGTTTGGCCGTAGAGGAATCGCACGACCGATCCATGCTCCGGTCTGATGTTTCTTCTGACGCTTTCGAGACTGATATTGTCGGTGGGGCTGTATTTAGCGTGGTCTCGCCACTGATGCTGGCCGAAGTCACCGGCGACGTGGCCGTTGTTCCCGTCTTTTTGGACTCTTTAATCGATGCTGTACCCGAAGTAGAGATAAACGAGGTTGATGTCGTCTTTCCTTGTCGACTTTCCAACGTGGCAGCCGGTGAGCCTGTCACAGAAGAGTGGTCAGACCTTGTGCTCGTGCTGACATACGCTGACGTTTCCATCGACGCCGTCGAAGCCGCAGCCGATCCCTCACCATCTGTAGTGGAGACTCTCGCGGGCAGACCAGCAGACCCTTGACTTCTGGTAGCTGTTGATGCAGTTGTCTCCCTGGTTTCAATAGCACCAGTTCCTGAAGTCTCTACATCGTCTGATGCCGGCACCCGTGAAGATCCTGCGGCACCGCCTGTTGGAAGCGAGCCTCGCGCTTGGCTTGATGGTTGGGTGGTTGGTCGCGTTATGGATGCAACGCCTGATTCAGCGATCGACTCATCCGACGATCTGGCCGTCGGTTTGCCCGTTGGGTCAGGGCGTATATCCGACTCCGACACTGATTCCCGCATCGAGCTATGTGAGGCGGAGTCGATGGCTGTAGGAATTGGTTGTCTTGACAAGCTCGCGCCCAGGCCGGATGGTAGTTGAGACGCGTAGGATGTACCAGCCTCGGTCTTGGTTTTTTCTTTGCCCTTCACTATGCTGGTTGATAGATGCTGGGACTCGGGATACTGCGAGGTGGATGGATATGCGGTGCTAACCAAACGATCAATTGTAGAGGCGGTCGCGCTGTCTGGAGCTTGTTCGATCTGGAGCAAAGGTGGGCAGTCGTTTGTCCATGTACCAGAAAACCGCGGTACCCTATATGGCACGTTGTAGGGTACATGAGGATAGATGTCGTCAATGTCTACAGCCGGATTGAGAACCTCGATCTCTGGGCGAGTTACTCCCAGCTCTCTCATTACAATAGCAAACTCCTGGCCCTCTTCGGGCTCCCATATTCCATTATCCCAGTTGCATAAGGCATAGGCCATTGGGACCCAGCAGACGAGAATGTAAAACTTCATTGCCTAGCTTATCTCGAGGCGACACGGCGATTGCGCCCTGAGGTAGAAGTGTTTGGCCCGGTTTATAGAGTATTTCTAGGGATGCCAAACCTATATTGGACTCTGTGAAGGACTGATTGAGCCTCTTCTAGCCCCGATGCCCTGTGAGCCTTTTCTAGAGTGCCCTCGGAAGGAGGTTGGGTTTAGCCTGGGTTAACAAGGCAGATTTAGGCAAGCCATTGCATCATATACTCTAGCAGCCGCCTAGAGGTTGGTTAGTTCTTACCAAACGTCTCTTTTTTGCTCAAAATATTACGTCGCGGAGAAAAGTCTAATATCGTCTTCAGGTTCTAGGTTCATCTTGTTGTTCATTTTGACATGCACATGCAGTTTTATGCAGACGCAATATTTGACTCTGACGTCCAACTCTAGATCGGTTTCCAAAGACACTAGCCATTATATACGCCGGGATTACAGTGAGCCGCGTGCTGAGGTGGATCCTCAGAGACGCTGATGCGTTAGGAAGAATAGCAGAGGTGGAGCGATCTTCATCCAGTGCAACTTTACAATGAGCCTGGCCTTACACAGTAACACAGCCCACAGAGGTGCCAGTTGTACTTGAAAGTCTTGAATATATTACACTAGCCGGTCTTGTTTTATCAAACCTAGCAGAACAAATGTCTTCGTACCAGCCTGTTACCCATTCTTATGCTTTATCTTGTCCTGGAAACCAACCCCTGGCCCTCGGGCCTGGGCAGGACACAAAGATACAGACATACCCCATCACCTTCTTTTGTGTTTTCACCCAACCCAGCATCCATGAATTACCAATTTATATTGATGTGGTCAAGGCAATGCCCAAATAAATCGCCCGGTGCCTATAATGCCGGTTAGACTGCGTGACGCAGCTCAGCAGGATTCGTATAGATGCTAGACGTTATCTAAAGGCGGAACGAGCTACTACACGGCTACCCCAATGCAGATTCAGGCGATGAATCGACCATAAGTGGCGACCAGGCCTTCCGACTCCTATATCACTTCATCAAAATGTCCCTTGGGAGCTGGTTTTGCCTGTTGGCGGCATAGTGACGGAGCTGGCGATGGCGCTGGAGACCGTTTGAAACGATCTGACCACAACTTGGAGAAATAGTGGAGCACTCCTGAGCGGAGTCCAAAGCTGCGCCGGACACACTCGGGACGACCCTCGATAGATGGCATGATACTAGATTTTCCACCCTTTTTTCGGTCAATTCCGCTGCTGTGAGATATTCTGATGCAACGGTAATTGTTAGAGACCATCTTGCCTCAAGATCAAAATGCGCGACCGTGGACGTCGTCTTGTTGGAGGAATATGGGGTTCTATATACCTACGTTGTAATAAACAGTGAGATCCTGATTTGGCCGCATACTTGGGCATTGTAGAGTAGAGTGGGTCTCTACCCACTACTCTACCCACTACTCTATCCACCACTCTACCCACTCTACCCGGGCTCCACTCTACTCTACAATGCCCAAGTATGTTTGGCCGTGTTGGTCCCATCACTCAGCTGTACAGTAGATAACCGAGGACCGGGGGGTTCGGAGAAAAGCGGACGGCTGTCCAATGTGTTGGCTCACAATCTAGTTTTAGAGACCCTGATAATCTCACAATGGCACACTATACTTATGGTAGCCATGTCAGCAGCCCAGTTTGGCGTAGTTTTCGTATTTACATGTCGACAGGGGAGGTCACGCTAGAACGCCGTAAATGGGTCTCAACTCTTGATGCGACAGGACCTACTAAATGGAATTCACAGACAATGACCGAGCTAAAATTACCTATTTTGTGCCTATGGTGAGATCTTTCTTATCCAACTTAACCTGGTCAGTTGCGATGTGATAAAAAGCCGGTTTGGTTAGTTACTGACAAGGTGATATACGGCCCTTCTTATTTTAGCCTGCCATTGGCCGACGACAAAAATGGCCGGGCGATGGTCGTGGGTCCACGCAAGTAAACAGAATGGTATCTGCAAGGTCCTGTTTTGGAGGTATGGGCTCAGAAGACCTTCAATTCCGTGCCCTTGGCCAAGGCCGAAATAGCTCTATCCGGCCAACAAGGGGTAGACGTTGCGAGTATTTAAGAGCCAAGGGAGAAGTCAAGTCTTTCCAATCCCAACACACAAGCATCTCTCTCTACCAAGCAACTTCAGAATGGCCTCTAGCCAAGCTACAGACAAGCAAACTGCTGTGGTTGAGCCAAAGCAAGAGCCGGTGGGTGGCGATGGAATGGACGGAATCCAAACCGGTGGGGGGCAAAATGAAACTACTCCTGCCGAAGACAAAGGCTCGTCAAGCGGGGAGAAACAGCCACCCCCAAGCCAATCGTCCACCAGCGAACCACCTGCTAAGCAGGGTCCTCCTAGTGGAGGAGGAGGAGGAAGCGACACTTCTAAGTCGAATGGGGAACACAAATCACCTCCGGACAAAGATTCCAACCCCGGAACAGACCCTGATCACGGTGGCTCGGGGAAAACGCCCCCCCCCTTGAGTGCAGAGAATATAGATTGGCTTGCGCACGACTATAAGGAGGGTTCTCAGGGAAAAAAGAGGCCCCGCCCAGATTCGGCCAAGATCGACAATTCCGAGCAAGGCAAGCCCCTTTTCAAAACAGATAATGGTTCTTTCAACTACCGTGTTCCGTCCGGACTTTCTACCGAGAATAGAGAGTATGATGAAGACCTTCATGGGGATCTAATAGGGAGAGACGAGGCCCCCAATAATATGAAAACTTTGGCACTGGTGAGCGATGGCAAGGTGCCGAGGTATCTCAACCAGTTCATCCAAGGTAACGCACTCATATTACGGATTCAGACGACTAAGGACAAAGAATTCATCAAAGGAAGCGGGAAGCCCCTTACTTCTGACAAGCTCCAAACCCAATTCAACGATAGGCGTTGGGGTGACGTATACGACATACTGGGCGTGGCAATACCTGGCGACGAAGACAAGCCAAGGGAAACGCTGGCAAAGATTGACCCAGAGAATTTATATGCATTCCAGAGTCGAATGAGCCTGTTCATTCTCATTCAGTGGACGGACAAGACGACCTCGTTTGTGAATCGTCAATGGTGGCGTGATAATTACGTGCCAAAGCACATGTCACCGGCAGATAAGCAAAAGATCTACACCATCCGATACCAGGAAGCGTCGCCCGCCGGTTCCACCAGCTTTGTTGATAGATATCGACAGAACAACAACGGATTCAAGGACTACAGGCTCCTGAAGTGGGCTGTGAAGTACGAAAAAATGTACTGGGAAGCCAAGCATCCGGAGACACCATTCCACAGTGGCCGAGAAAAGTCGCCGTCTCCGATTAATGACGATATTGCCGGACTTCGAGAAGCAACAATGCCGCCTGGAACAGTGCCCCCCAATCCGAATGTCGACGTCCGAGACACAATCGAGTCGTCTTCCGACCGCGAGGCCACTGGACGGCAGCAACGACAAGTCTCTGCACCGCCGCAGGCTTCCTACCAGCAGTCCCCACCACCCCAGTCACAACCCACGCCACTAGGCTTTCCCCACCCTTATCCACCGTTTGCGATGCCACCATCGTGGCAAGCCTACAACGGCTCCCCTGGATCGGGCGAGCCCCTACCATCGCAGAACTACGCCCCCCAGCAATATCACCCACCTCATGGATTTCCAGCGCACTACCCTCAGCTGCCTTACCCTCAGCTGCCTCACCCTCAGTCGCTCTACTACCAACCCCAGCCCCATTCATTTTATGCACAGCCACCTCAAGCTGTTCCTGCGCTGTAAAGGTTGGAGAAAGCTGACGGGCAATCGCAATCGCCATCGTCAACATCACTAGCACAACGGCGCGGCCTGACAGACATCGGCCGGGCAATTATTCCGTAAACCAGTCAGAGGACTGGGAAACAAGTAAATACGCAGGTTTGTTTTGTACGTTGTGTTACCAGCCAGCGCTTGGAAAGCGCGTGGATGGTTGGGTTACTTTTCATTTCCATTTTGTTTGATTTTTCCCTTGCAAGCACTCCTTAGAACACTACGTGGCTACTCGCTATCACGCATGTAAATATTCGAGCTTTTCCATTACTTTCTGTGCCACTTTCAAATCTAGACTGGTGTATATCCTGAAGATAATCATCCATGCTGTGATGTTGACTTCTCACTTGCCACTTGTGCAGAATCCTCACTTATCAATGCTGCATCTGCCATGAAATAGCTGTAAACCGCAGGACTTGGAGATTACGGGGTACCAAGTCTAAGCATCAATGTTGCTTGATAGTAAGAATTCCATATGGTAGCAATATGCTTGCTCCCGAGCTAGATGGCATCCATAACTCTAATCGCACGATGATGACTTTGGATACCTTTGTAGCAGCGTCTAAGCTACTATAGATCGCAACTTCTTGATAGGTTATGGTTTCGGTATCCTCATGTACCTATCTGCTAGGCTTCGCGTTTCTGCGCTACGGGTCGCCAAGGAGCAGCCGAATGAGCTTACCTCGACACCGCACCGACGTTGCCAACATCTTTGATGTAAATTTTATAATCTCGATTCAATCTGGCCCATCGGCAATATCTCCCGCAAAGGCGCATGGTGGTATTCTCCGTGTCCCGCACCTGCGCGTTTGATAGCCATGTTTCGCGATTGTGGTCTACTGAGTCGAATCTCACGCAAACTGATGGATGGAAATTGCCCTCAAGCAAGGGCCAAAATTTGACGATTTCAGTGTTCAGTCTCCGTAACGTGGGCTAAGCCATTACTGGATCCTCGTCGTTGGGCCAAAGTGGAGGTTTGTCTGGCCAATTTGGCCGTTTACATCCAGTACTTTAGCGCAGGACAGTTCCTCCACAGCCATCCGGTTCTGGCTCTCGAAAGGCTCGACAAGTGATGCAGGCCAATACAATCCAACATTGTCACGTACAATGCGTACAACAAATATATATGCACGCGCTAGCGATCTGCAAATATAAGTATTCCAGACATCGTCGCGACTGTTTGATGAGGCAATTATTCTTCCTCCAACCTCGCCACCCCAGAGCCACCACCAGATTTTGCTCCTCTTTCGCTAGACCTTATCATCGATAAGCGGGGATCTGGAGACAGCTGGGATTTTGTTAAATTTGCATGTCCCATTGTCATGCCGCTGGGCGCCGTGCATCCTATGGAGGAAAGAGGCGCCACCGGTTGGCTGTCCAGAGCCAGCTGGAACCATCCTCAGCTGGAACCACAGACACAATACCTTCTTATTTGTTCAGTCTACCTCTTGATCTTTGCCTATCATACGCGCCGCAGTCTTCCGGTTTATCACGTCAATTCATGCCAGAAAAGGTCTATGGCGTTGGCCCTGCATATACTGGCAGGAGCATTCGAGCTTACACGATACTACGCCCGAGCAGTCAAAGGGCCGGTCCTGCCAGATCTTGCGGACACTGCTGCCTGTTTCGCCCACTCTTTCACCACCCTCACCCTCGCAAGGACACTGTTACGAGGCGATAAGACAACAAGGGCATCGTACCAGGCCCCTGCGCTAATGCGACCGTTGCTCGCACTGATTGCCATCGGCTACGAGAACGCCTTCATCCATGAGGCTTCAGTCAAGCTCCTACATGCCTTTCTCTACACCCGGTTGATCATTTTCCTAGCCAAAAGGATTGGGATGAACAAGGTCCAGTCATACGCCACAGTGTACGCTCATGCGGTTTCTCTAGGCGCTATTGTGGCCATTCATTACTCAGGTCTTCCGGGGGGCGTCCCGGTATACATCGGCGCGGTTGGCGTCGTGATGGTCTTCAATCATCGCATGTCTGCTGCTCTGTCCAAGTCAGCGGAGTCTGGGCGATATACACAAGACACTACAAGTCAATCAATCAGCAGACACATTGGGCCGGAAGGGATCAAGTCAGCGTTCGGAGAAGCTCTCATGCGGATGTCCTTGTGGATAGGGCTGGTCAATATTGAGACTATCAAAGCACAGGATCGTTCTTCCATTGCATCTGCATGGACGGGCGATGAGTACGTTGAATCGAAAAACTAGCGGACAAGGATATGGGGTTTAGGCAAAGGCTAAATAGTATAGTTGTAGACAAATGAGGTTGTAAGGCAACTAGACGTTGGGGCACGGAGCCGCCGCCTAGAGGGCAAAGGTGCATACTACCCGGAACCAGAAGAGGCGCTGGGGGTGAAGCGCGCCCCATTCATTCGTCTCTATTGGCCCGTACTACGACTGGCTGACCTTGCTGGAATGAGGATGGAAATACGACAAGAATCACGATGTTTGTAAACGACCACAGCTAGCATCAGGCAATAGCCTGCTGCCTGTGTTATTGGAAGACTGAATATAGGTACAAGAGGCCGACCTTCGTCGTTCCCTTAGATAGAATCAAGCAGTGCAATGAAATCTCTTCTGACCACACCTTCTGTTGCACAGCTAGTGTTTTGAAAGACCTGCCCGAACACTGAATCCTTCCCCTTCCTCACATGGTAATGTCGCCACCTATTATCTAGCGTAGCTCACGACACAAGAACCCGCCGTGCTATACGTCGAGACATCACCATATTGGACAGGCTGATAAATAAACTAAGGAAGAAACGTCCATACTGCTGGCATTGACACGGCGTAAAAGAAGTCGTGGAACTCCCAAAGATGGACTAGATAGTGATACTGCGCCTAAAGGATCCTGCCTACCGCAGGTACGACGACGTCAATAGATGTTCGAAGGCGCATTGACATAACGTGTTGTACCTGAGGCAGTCCCTACCTAGCCTTAACGCTTACGAGTCATCTGATGGCTTCTGCCTTTGATTGAGCTCGTTGTGTTGCACAGAGCCAAATGAGGACAACGTTTTCATGCAGGTAACCTGCAAGTACCCCTGTCAATTCCAGTATTCTTTGATAAGTATGAGAATTCCTGTAGTTACCTCATGGCGGCTATGGTGCATGTTGTGGAGGTATTGGCGCTCAATTCCATCACTCGAAATGGCCGGCTCTTGATCACTATAGTAGGGGAAGCGCCATTTTAGGAGTATTTGACTCAATGTAGGTATCATTTAACCGTCATCCTATAGCCGCCATCCTATAGCCGCCATCCTATAGCCGCCCCACCCACTGCATCTTATTATGGCAAAATCGCCGATAAAAGCTGCCAGCAATATCAGACCTCGCTGTAGCCCCTGCCTCGGACGGAAATTCCATTGTTATTTACTGTTCCAATTAGGCTTTCGGGGTCCCATGCTATTCAAAACAGTAGGAATCCAAGGTCGGACGACGAAATAGTCAAAGTAGGCTACAGCGCCGTGGGAGGCACCGACGGTGTAGTAATGAGGCATGATACTCAGAATTACCCTCGAATTATCCCCGCATTTCACTAGTAGTGATTCTTTTAACTCTGTAGTAAAGTTTTCCTTTTTCTTCCCACCCTCCCAGAGGTTTCCTCACAGCTAGGTCATCATCATCTCAACGGTAGCCAGCACTCATGGGTTACGGACTGAACCAACAATGCAACACTCAAAGTCGTCAAGGTCGTGACCAGATCCCAATTGAAAGCAGTGATAATGAGCGGCAGACGATCATCTCCAGTAAACTATCGCTCCAGACAGAAAGTCTTTATCTCGAAGAGATCATTCAACACCTAGAATACATGCAGGTATGTACCTGGGTGAAAGGGACCGTTCACTTTTACCGTAGCTGACTAGGGCTAGGATATAACTCTACCAGATGATGCCATGATTGATACACAGAAGGAAATCACGTGGTCTATGCGATCATGCCTCGTTGACTTTCTTGTCGAAGCCCATGGCCACTTCGGCCTCGCGCCTCAGGCCCTGTTCCTCTCCATCAACCTCGTTGACCGGTACTGCTCAAGGAGAGAGGTTCGTAGGGATCATTATTGGCTACTAGCCAGTGCCGCCCTACTAATTGCTTCGAAATACGGCGACAAGACATGCGGTGACACGAAACGGAATCATCTGTCGATCCGAGAAATAAGTGGGTTACGCTGCGGCGTCTTCAATGCGGCAACGATCATCCAGATGGAAATGTCCGTCCTCAACACTCTCGATTGGGTCATTGGCCACCCCACGATCGATTGCTTTGTGGAAATGCTGCTGTCGGTGGGAGAGCACGACGATGAATTCAGGAATATGGTAGCCTACATTTGCGAAATGGCTCTCTATCACCGCGACCTTGTCTCCACCAAGCCCTCCATCATAGCTGAGGCTTCTTTCCTGCTCGCGCAGGAGATTCTGTGGCAGGATGCGACATCGCATGTGGGAACAAGTGACCACGTGCGCGGGACGCTGCAGACTTTGTCAGCTCACCTTCGCCATCCCCGGCCTGTTCTCGCTAACAAGTTTTCGACACCCAAGCGATCCAGAGTAGCGCAGCGGCTTCTTAACTTTTGTCACCAGCATACATGATAAGGACCGCGAAGGGATGGATTGTGTGTTGTACTTGACTAGGTAGAGCCGCACAAAAAAAACCTATGGCATTGTTCTCAAGCTTGCCTTTTCTTCTTGCATCAGAACTTGACGGTAGACTCATATCAGATTATCCGACGCCAGACTGCTGGTCTACGGGTGGCTATCGTAGCAAACCTAGAGCGGTCCACGTGAGATAATAGAGTGCTCACTCGTAGCCTTGGCACCTTGCCTTTACCTTGGCATGGGTATCGATCTACGCTAGAGTAACGTGGGAAGAGCAGAGACGCAAGTAGGCCAGATGATCGCACTCAGGAGGCACCTATCAGCCTCTACTACCCCCTATCAATTATTCGAGACCGCAGTGGCAATGAAGACCGGGCATGTGGTTCCAAAAAGACGTGAAAAATGAGGTGCGCGGCCTGGTAGAGGCTGGCCCAAAATGTCTAGCCAATCTCGGACCACTCTACCAATCCTAACTAGAATCGCTTGAGACTCAAGCCTCTGGCAGCGGGTGGTGTGATATGGACGCTTAAAGTACTACAATCGAGAATGTCATATTTTGGGCTTTTTCAAAGCGGCCACCCACGCAGGGAGAGTCCCCCGAGCTGCACCCTCTTTTGTCGCCTTTTACGGAGTAGATGGCCGGCGAGAGTCGTAGATTTGAGCAAGCTTTGAGCCGAGGGCGCATTGTAAGCCAAGTCCGTTTTGGCCACAGGCCGATCACCTTATAACCACGGGCTACCCGCTTTTCCAAGCTCAAACACCTCAGCTACTAAACACACTCGTATCGAAATGCATGTGGAGTCGCAGCGTGTGAATGGTCTTGTGAACCTGGATGCAATCTACCGGCGTGTAATCCCATTGCTATCTTCACTTGCACCTCAAAACCATGACACGAGCGAAATTGACCAGGACTCACGGCTGGGGCTATACTACGTGCTAAGATCATTAAGAGAAAAAGAGGCATACTGGTTCATTGTTGGTCAAGCCCGGCCTTATGGGAGCATGGTGGTCGCCATAATATTACACGATTCTCCCGCCGAGATACGACTAGCGATTTTGGAAAGAATGGGGGAAGCCAAGTCGGAAATTATTGAGTTGCTCGCTTGGATGGAAAGGCAGAGAAAGCTGAACAACCCACACAGTATTTTCCCCTCAGTCATTACAAGAAGTCTTTTGAATGGATTGCTAGCGACGGGTTGGCAAGATATCTGTCATCTGTGTAAGGGAAAGTTTGACAAGGAAGGTGACGATGTTGTGTGGAAAAAGTGCAAGGCACATCTGATGCATGTTGAATGTTTTCGACTCGAGGTTGAAAGGGGCGGCATGCCATTGTTCGGGCCTTGTGGCTGTGCTGGGGCGGCTTCGTAAGGCTACCACGGTTTTACTAACTAGCAATCAGATCGGCAAATTAGCGCCGACAGTCTTTTGTACCAGATTGTTTTCATAGGTCGGGGGCATCTAGAAGACAGAATTTATTAAAAGTGCTGACTCTGGGCACTCTTTCCCTGCCGTGTCAACTGAAGTGGTGAATGTCAAAGAGGACAGGTATCGTTGTGCAGATCGAAAATGGTACTCAATAGCTCACGAATCCCGAAACGCACACGTGGAAAAATCTCACATGCCAAAATATCTGGCTGTCATTCCGGTGACAGTTTTTCATGTTTGTAGACGTTTCTGTTGCCTCTCTAACCGTTGGGGTAGTTGAGGCTTCCCCCTTTGCCTTAGGACCAAGCTTCAAAGCCCCAAATTGAATCGTATGATATAAACCCTTAATGAACTATCATCGCAACAATGATAATAATGACCTTAGTGTTTGTCAAGTGCACCTAAACAACTGCGTAATCGTACTACATTGACCACATAAAAAGAAAAAAAAAATATGTAGAATTCATCAGCTTACCCTGGAAGTCAACGTCTACGTCCGCTTCCTTGCTCTCACGCAATAACTCAATCGCCCATTTCCCACCAGGAGGATCACAGATACCGGCGAGAAGTTTGGGCCCAGGCTGTTCATGCGATGTTGAATTCCATCCTGCGCTCTACTTGTAGTTGAACAGGAGGTGATGTTGAAGGTGACAGGGTGTCACGTGTGAGCCAAGGATCCTAAGATTCAAGCTAGGTCCTTCAGGGGCAGACATGAACACTACACGAATACACTGAATTTTTGACCAATGGACCAAACACACATACCAACAGGCTATCATCCAGGCGATTCGGTGGTGTTTTGCCCAGAACTATGCTTCGTTGAAGCGCTCCGAACCAAGAGAACGGCCTCTATCATGGCTCTATACCTACGTACTCCGCAGGCTGCACCTGTCAGCAGGTGAGCCAAGGTGTATGTCTGGATGTCCAGAGTCAAGGACCTTAAGACCGAAAGCAGGTCCTTCAACACTTGACGAGAACACGACACGAATACACTGGTTTCTGATCAATGAGTTGGCTACGCTTCATACTTGACAAGAGGAGTAGATCTTTCTTCACCATGAGAAAAAAAGGGAAGACGGGATCCGTTACAAACAGTGTGCGATTGATCTAACCGGAAGAATACAGCAAAACACCGAACCTATGCCCATGCGACTGCTACCGTCACAAAATCGAATATTAGACCTGCGGCTGACATTAGAAAGATTCTGGTTTCATTATACACGACTACAGAGGCCCGCGGCGAAGAACGACGCAGCCGTATCCGTCACATTATGTTCAACCGCCAGATTACATACCTAGGCATATACATAATAGTCCCTGTGTGCGGGTCAATATATACTATTTCGTTATTTATATAGAATAACAGCCATATACTTACTTTTTGTGGCTCTGGTACGTCTTCGGTAATGAAAAACCTCAAATCACACCCCCTCATGGCGACGACGTTTGATTTAAGCCACACCTGCATACCCACGCCCCTGCAACAAACGGGTAGATGGCGAGAATAGAGCGTCTCTTATTGGACTCCAATCCGCTTAAGATCGTCCTGGTGAGCATTACGAGGCCTAATATGGTTCCTTCAGATGTTTCAATGCATAGGAAGAAATGGTAGAAAGCCCAAATTAGGCCTACTTGCCGCTTTTCGCGGGATACGTATATAAACACAGGCAGCACCATGGATTACCGGTAAGACATCTACCACGGTGAAGCCATTTCGGAATACCATGGCTCCAAAACGAAGGTTAAGTTCAGACGATGATGCCGGAGGCTTGCCTCTACGAAAAAGGCGGATAACCGAGCTTCTCGCTGCCCTCTCAGATCGAGGGGAAACAAATGGCTCCAAAGTCAATCACGCCGATCTTGTAGAACACCATGAACCTCAGGCTAATGGTACGGTCAACTCTTCGCGCCATAAGCGACCCGCCCCAGACATGGAAGAAAGCTCTCTGCCAGAGCGTAACGCTAAGCGACCAGCACTTAATACGACCCACGGGAAATCTGCCGAGTACGAGAGTAGACTGAAGATATATCAGATGCTCCACGAATGTACGCACTGGGACGCTTTTTGCTACATCTTGAATACGGCTCATGAGCTTGGCGACATGACGTTAGCCCTGACCCTTCATGACTCTCCTTCAGCCATGCGTCTCAAGGCCCTAAAACAGCTAAGACCAGAATGGAGGAAAAGATTGATTGAGTTGGTTACCGACATTGAACATGAAAAAGAGCTTTTCGATCCTAGATCTCTCTTTCCTACAGTCGTTACCGATTCATTCCTCGACTTTCTATCCATTTCAAATGCCAACATGCGAGGGAAGGCCATCGTGTGTGTCATATGCGAAAGGGGTTTCTGCGGAAAAAATGTAGAAGGAGCGATCGATATCGAAGAAGTCATTTGGAAGGACTGTGGAACTCATCTGATGCATGCGAAATGTTACAGGAGCAAAGTCCTCGAAGGCGATATGCCTCACGTTGGCCCATGCCCATGCGTTCCGGCGTCTGATCTGACTTAGATGACGCCTCCCTAGAACGTGGGAGAGAGTTTGGCAGACGATAGACGGCTCAGGTGCTCTTTAGCACCATTCGACGGTTTGGAAAGGGAGCGGATGAAATGATGTCAGAGGCTAGCTAGGTACCGGTATCTACCAAGTAGTCTCAGTTCTTATAGTAGTTAATAAAAGATCGTTCCAGCTTTATGCCTACGAAAAAAAGCTCTGGGGGTATTCAAGTGGCATTATAATCTGATACAAATCGTATTGGTTACATCTTGGCATTGTCTTCAAGCTCTATAGTAACTTGGTGGTAGTTGTGTTAGATGTAACTATGCTTCAATGTATTCTTATATGGTCATCTTATGTGGTCTACGACTTGAAAACATGCTCATCGATTCGGCGGTCATATCTTTATATTTTTCTAGCAATTCATCTAAACCTATAAATCCTGCGCCGTCGCTTTCAAATGTATAACTATGAGCACAAGCCAGACACAGCCCTTTCCGGATTATCCGATAACGCATTTCAAAGGCCGCGCAGCGAACGCTTAAGACGGTCTCCTGCCAAGCCGCGCCCCACGGTATCATTAGCCTTCGATGACTCGATAGGACTACACAGTCTAGTAGCTCTGGAAGCCTCGCCTCAACGGATCACTCACTGCTATATGGCATGTTCCACACGTCCCTAATCGATTCCTTGATCCACTAGCTGGCCGACGTTGGATAGGTATTTCTTTTCTCAGCGAAGGCTGCACGCCCCCGTTACCCAGAGTGTCAATCGACACTCATAATCAATGCTTTAAGTCAAGCGCGTGGCAATTCGGAACCCTCGTTCGCCGGCAGAATGGTACCGTACGCCAAATCCAGCTATGGGCAACAATAACCCGATGTTACTTTGCTGCCCCGGCCGTTTACGGGCTACCCCATCAATGAGGCCCCGTAATAAAGGGCCACTCCGGTATCATTCTAGTGTCCGTTGCAGTCTCTGTCATAAGAACGGACAACTTTGGTGGTTCTCGCGTCTCAATTCTATGCAATGATGCCCTGTAACGCAACAGTTTACACCGGTCAATTGGGAAAATGTCGTTAAAGACTACTCGACAGAGGCGACGAGAAATAGACTCGAGTAACACAGGTCATTATAAATTACTAGGCAAGGTTAATTTTAAGCTTGGACTGCAAAGGAGCCTTCAATGCCTGCTTGCTAGAGATCATCCGTTCACAACAGACTAGAGTAGCGCGGCCCAAAAGCGCCTCTGGCCGATCCCGCATGTAAAAGTATTTCGATCGTTTTAGACACTTAGCCAAGGCGTCCCAACACGAATCCCAACATGATCTCGCGTCTATTAATCTATACTCCTTGTCCTTTCTCTCCTCTTGCTCTTTCTTCCTCTCTAACGCGCTCTTACTAGACAATGACTTTAGTGAGAGGTATTGGTAGTTAAGACAACGATGTCCGAATAGCCCAAGTTACCGACCCATTCCGAGGGAAGACATGAACAAAATCGAGATCCATCCAGTGTTAAGGAAGGAGCAGCATGGCAATAGTCAATGAAAACTGGCGCTGCCAATAATTGACAAACTCGGTACTAGATGGGTGAGGCGGGAGGGCGGCCGTATTCTCATCGACCACGCGATACACCCAACAGGCTGCCGATCTGTAAAGAAGCCAGTCGTAGTTCAGCAACACCATAGAAAGTACATTCAAAATTGACCACCCGCTCCCATAGTAATTCATCCATTCGAATACGATAAGCCATCAACTCTTGTGGTGGCAACAAAAGGCAGAGACTAGACGTCCTGCATTTGCTCAAGCTGATAGAGCCGCTAGGTCCTCAAATATTGTTTTATTCTTTATATTTCACTTCTTCTCTCCCTTTCACCTTGTTTCTTCCTGTTTTACCCTTCTTCAGCTTCTTTTTATGTCTCATTTACTATATTTTCTTATTTGTTTCATTCCGATTGGTTCCACTCCTATTCGACTTTGCGCAAGTGAAAGGTATCCATTGCTTCTTTTCTTATTTTCTATCTTCTCTCTCTTACCTCTCACTCTTCCTGTAGTTGGCACACAGTTGGTATCCTTGGACATTTTCTTGTTTTGCCAAGCGCTGTGCACTAATCCACATCTCGGATCGTGACGTACGATTGTAGATCCCCT
>JABCKD010000214.1:0-13491 GCA_013186415.1 Fusarium sp. NRRL 66088
CAACCCCGCCCGCTATACCCTCAAGGGTTAAAGCCGATGAGGCTCATCGGGATGCCGATATCAGAATAATGCCTCATCCGGGGTGTGACGATTGAAACGGTCTAACATATCTTCAGGTTGCAAGGATGGTGTTGAGCCCAAAAGATCCGAATATACAGGCGACACCAAAGCCCAAGCGAGGTCCAAAGCCCAAGCCGCCTTCTCAGCGGAAATCGAAGCCGTTTTCGCCCCTCAAGCGCAAAGAAGAAACGCACTCTCGTGATAAGAAGGTGCGAGTGTTGCTTTTTCTCCTCAACCACCGCATCTACGATTCAAATCCAAACACCCGGGGCTCTCAACGCGTTCAATTTGCCGATGGATATCGTCAACCTTACATTTCTGAGGCGGCAAAGTGGTTCTTAGTCAGCGAAAATACGGTCCAAAAGTGGTGGCAGCAGCGGCATAAGATCCTCGGCGTTGTTCCCAAGGAGACTGCTTGGAGGCCGCAGTGGCCGGAGCTCGAAGATGAGTTATTTAGGCGCTTCGTTCAACAAAGATCAGAGAAGAAAATCGTTACGGTCTCTTGGTTCCGTACAATGGCCAAATCCCTCTTTGGAGAGCTCTATCCAAAACACGAGCAGCTTTTCGGTTTCTCTAATGGATGGTTCCTGAACTTCAAGAAAAGGCACCGCATCATTAAACGCCGTATCACCAACCAAGCTCAGAAGACCCCTGAGGAATATCGTGCTATTGTCAATAGCTTCTTACGTTTCCTACGCCGGAACACGCAAAGAAGAACGTCGCCACCGCCGGAAGAAGCCCCCAAGTTCCCCCACCGGCCGTATGAGAAGATCTCTGATATCCTTGACTCCCCACAACGCCGCTTTCATAACAATTGCATCCTCAACGTCGATGAGACTCCAATACCATTTGAATATCTCGATGGGTCAACATATGCGTTATCCGGCGAGAAGACAGTGTCGGGCAAGACCGACAAAAGTGGTTGGAGCAAGAGGAAAGGCACCCTTATTCTCCCAATCTTCGCTGATGGATTTGGCCGGTTAAAGCCAAAGCTTATCTTCGAAGGAGCTGAGCCACCAAAGGGAAAGATTCTACAGAGAGAGGGGCATCTTTATCATCCAGGAGTCACAGTTGAATTCAACCCAACAGCCTACAATAATGAGAAGCTGTTCCTGAAGTGGCTGAACGAGGAGGTTATCCCCTGCAAAAGGCCATACAGGGAATTCATGCTTGTTTTGGATGTGGCTAGCTTTCATAAGACTGACAACGTCACGATGCTACTAGGCCAGTCAAAGATTCTCCCGGCTATGATCCCTCCCGGCTGTACGAGTCTTCTTCAGCCTCTCGACGTATCTATCAACAAGCCATTTAAGCAGTGGTTACAGCAATTTGCAGATGAATGGATAGCTGAGAGACAACGACCCGGTCCGCAGTTCCAAACCGTGGACTCCCACTGAGAAACGAGTCATGACAACACACATCGTGGCCAAGGCGTGGGAACAGCTCCAGGAACGGCCTGAGATGGTTAAGAAGGCGTTTTATAGTTGCGGGCGGAATCGGCCTACGGCCTGATGGAAGCGAGGAGAATCTGATCAGCATTAAAGACATTAAGAAGGAAGAGATTGACTTCACCAACTGGGAAATTGCATCAAATCCCGCCGAGGGAGAGGATCAACACCAAGAAATCGCTGCTGTGTACGATGGAGTGGAACTGGGGCTTCCAGAAGACGACCTCATCGAGTCACTGACGTCTCTTTCTACAGAGGAATTGGCACGAATGGCCTCTGAGAGGGGACTGACTGTCGATCACACAAGGAACGATGTCAGGGAGGAACTAATACGTCAGCTGGTGGACATATATACATCTCCTCAAGGCGAAGAACCCTTAGAAACAGAGGTAACCCTGTCGCTGGGGACTCCCGTGCCTGATTAGTGATACAGTCTGACCAATGAGAGGCCACATACAGACGATATCAACGAAGCCGGCTGTGTTGAGGCGTTGTTTTGAGAGCTATTTTTGAGATCTTTGAACAGAGGGATTGAAGTCGGATGACGAGAAATGTACCTTTCCTAATTGGGTATAGCTAGCGTGGAAGTTAGCTCCGTTCCACTTTGCCAAGCCCGTCAATTTCTCGAGTTTCTACGGTAGCATTGGAAGGAGAGACCTTGTTCTCTTGTTTCGTAGCCACACAAGTTGCCACAGGCCAGTAATAAGCGCTAAGGAGAAACTTCGCATTTCAACATCAGAGAAAAAAAATACTTCTAGACACAAAACAGACTTTTCTTAGCCTTGAGACAACCATCTAAGGCGAAATACATCATTGCATGCGGTCTGCTAAGCCTGGTAGCTGATAACAGTAGCCGAATGTGCAGGGAGTAAGGATTTGCCGTTACAAGGTGGGCATCCCAACCTGCGATCTAATGGGTCTGTGTGCGATAACTCAAGGAGGCGCAAGTTTGAACGTCGCTACTTAACAATCTTTCTTATACTAGTGCTTATTGCAGCTAACATAATTTCTTTGTTTGTGGAAAATCTGAGATAAAATTGGTAGAGATATCTAATAGCGTTGTATTGTAACTAATCATTATCGGACGGTGGTAAACGCTAATACCATCATCGACGGTCCTGGTCTTCCTGCCGATGCTTCATTTTTCGCGGAGCTATGACGGAATGTCACCTCCCTCACAATAAGCGTGGCTTTCAGTAGGTTTAGTTAGCTCGATCTCTCCCCGCCCGGTTCAAGCTCTTAAAAAGTAATCTGACTCAAGATCAGCGCATTGAGTGCGCTCTGCACCCTGGCGAACCAGTAAACCTGTACAATACCAACTCTTCTCCCACTAACACAGTCATATGGCAACACAATGTTATGTTCAAATAACTCGGCGTTCCGACACGGTGCCAAGGATCCGGTCCTTTGTGAGGGTGACCCTGCAGAGTTTGAGGTTTCTGAGAACGTATTCAGGTACTCTGACATGTCTTCCAATCAACCTCAGCCTGCAAGTTCATCCCTTTCTAGTACACGAGACTCCCTGATCGCGATTCCTTCCCCTGACGAAGCTGAACGAAAGCCGAGGCTTGCTTGTAACTGGAAAGATTGTAAATACAAGGCACCCAACAAGGACGATGGTATGTATGTGTTTGTACCTGAATTCTCATGGCCTTTATATCATCAGAATTACTAATTAGTCTTCCCTTTATTCCTTGCAGCCAACACGCGCGAGAACACAGGATGTGTCCCAAGGAAGATTGCACTTGGGATAAGGCACCAGAGGAGAAGGAAAAAAGGCGCCATGTTTGGAAGCACCATAGGAGATGGGCAGAGGAAACTGAGCATCCTTCAATAGGTGGGACGTGTGACGTCTGCAAAAAGACATTCGTCAGACAGGATTATGTACCCCGTCACAGAAGAGAAACACATAACGGGCAAAAAAGGGAGAGAAAACTTGGTGGGTAGCCTTCGTGGTTTCCATTTCTGTCTAGCTATCATTTTTGTCCTATTGTCATCCATCAGCATTGCAGTGATAGGAGCAAAGATCGTGTTGAGGAGTCCCTAACTGCGAGGCCGAAGGTCGTCTATGTAGCAGGATACCAGTCTCCCCGGAGTGAGAAAGCCCAACCGCCATCCCCAATCCCATCACGCCGGCACAAGCACCAAGGCTCTAAAGACAATTTCAGCCAAGTATTCAAGCCCAAAACTAAAACAGCCGCTACAAGGGAATGGATCTCATTACACACAGACAAAATTTCCATGACACCTAAACCGCAATCATCGCAAGACACTCTCATAAGACGCACAGGTTTCCAGTATCCGACCCTTCCTTAAGCCCCTCCAAAAACTAAAAGGCTCTGAACTTTGATCCCACCAAAGCCATGCTGGCGTAAGAGCTCCCGACCTCGATGCACAGGGAACTCGGCCACAACAATGATACTGGTATCTTCAACACCAATGCCAGCCTTACTCAGTAGCTGAAGCACTGCACAAAGCGTCTCCCCCGTGGCAAGTACATCGTCCACCACAACCACTGACGCGCCTCTGGAAATCAGATCCCGGCTTATCTCAATTCTTTTCGTTGTATCGTTACATGCCGAAGACGAAATGTGCGACGGTGACTTGATGACAGAAATATTGGGCGGAGGGAGCTTGCCAGCTTCGCGAATCAGCGCCAAGGGTACATCGACCCGTGCAGCCAACGCCGAGGCATAGACAAAGCCGCCAGCTTCGCAGCAAACCACCGCATTTATTTTGGCCCAGTCACTCGTAAAGTGAGTCTGTAGCAGAGAAGTGCACAAGGCTAGCCCACCTGGCTGCTGGGAGATGCCGAGTACGTGGCGGAACTCGACGCCTGGGGATGGAAAGTCGGATATCGGCCGTACCATGCTGGCAAGACGGTCCAAGTCTTCGTGGAAGAAGGGAAGTAGGTAGTTTTCGGCAAATGTTTCTGCCGCAGAATTTCCGGCTGTGTCATTGTTGAAGACGAGACCGGGGCAGTGGCCTGAGCCAGCCAAATCCGATTTGCCGTTGTTCTTGTCATCACAATTGTCGCTGCTAGCTTGGCATCCTCGGCGAACCCGACACGTCTCCTCGGTAGCCTCGACGCGCACCTCGATCACTCTGCTATTTGGCACCAGATGCGACAAGGTTGGGACCGGTGCCTCGTCCCTCATCCCGGTGATGAGCAGCACATCCACACCTGCAGCACCATGTATGGCATTTAGAAAATGCTCCTGTGGCAGCCGAGGTCGCTTCAGTACCTGGCTCTGGAAGAACTTGGTCAACTCTGGCCGGTGTTGCTCCTTGTAAGCACGATCCCAAAGCAGGCGGCGCAGGTCAGCGCCGGTAGCTGCCGCGTACTCCTGTTTGACCGCATCGCTGATACTGACTGCACGTGCTTTGAGACTCTTATGGGCGCGTGCGGTGAGTACAGAGACCCAGATGTTGGCGCAATAATCCTTGCCGGCGCAGCTTTCGCCTGTGACAAGAATGACAAGCTTGTGTTCTGCTGGTGCTTTTGGAAGTGGACAGGCATAAGCTAGCACATTACGTGGGTCCAAGTTGGATTTGAGACGGACCAGACGCGGCAGGTTTGGTCCAAAAGCCTTGGCGGCTAGCGCAGCATCTCTGGGATCCGGCCCGAGGTCGGCGCCATAAGCTCCCGTGCTCAAGGGCAACAAGTCCTCAGCGACTTTGTAAACCCACTTCACGGTAGCTTGAGCGGTCTCGGTTCCATCCTGGTTGCGGGGCCAGACACCAGTCACCACGCAGGCAAAGTCCCAGTCTCGACAGCCAAAAGCAGTGGCGTCGTTTGGTACGTCACCCACCGCTCCCCCACCTGACAGCAGATGGAGATAACAGAGTTGCGAAGGACGAGTCTCGATAGCTGCTACCAAGCTCTTGGCAACGTTCACAGCGTCAATGTGCTTCAAAAACAAGCATCGCTTGAACGAGGATGTCTTGCCGCCCCCATGCCCGCCGTGCATCCCGGAAATATACATTTCAGTCTCGAATAGACCAACTCCGTCGACGATCTTGGAATTATCTTCCGGTCCTAGAACTGTGTGCGCAAGCGTGGGTATTCCACAAGTGAACTGCTTCACGGCAGATTCGAACATGGTCACGCCAAGATGCAGCTGTTCGTTGTCCCAGAACAGATACGCGTCTGTCGAGCAGTTCCGGGCGAGCTTTCTGGCAAGTTGAGCAATATCGCCAAGCCTCAGCTGCGCCTCGAGGCCATCGCGCAGCGGGATACTCCAGTTTCGAACCGAATAGGTCGGTGCCGCGAAAGCCTTGAAAGTAACGCTGACCACGATGCCAAAGTTGGGCCCGGCGCCTTTGATCGCCCACAACAGATCGGCTTCGTTGTCTGGGCGCACTCCACCAGCCGGCCAGTGTTGACTTGGTACACGACCAACGCAGAGAACCTGGCCAGAGTAAACGCTGACCACAACGGCACCTATAATAGCGTCGCACGCAAGCCCATGTAATCTGGCCAGATGCCCGATGCCGCCCTGTAACCACAGACCCGCGCCGACGCTTGGGCGGGCTCCCAGGGGTATCGTCAGCCCTGCCGCCAGCGTCTTACGGACGACATCTCCTGTCTTGCAGCCGGCCCCAGTGACGACAAGAGGCCCAGCATCAGAACCAAATTCGCCACCTTCACTCCCAGCCGCAAGAACGTGTATTTGGTCAAAGGCGCTCATGTCGATCGAGACAATGTTAGGCCAGAGGCAGTGGCCGCTGTGACATCCGCCAACGACGGTCAGCCCAATTCTGCACTTCACAGCCCACTCAACACACCGTTGGACCTGCTGGATCCCCAAGGGCCTGAAGGTCGAAGCTGGATTATGGAGACGAGCCTGTTGAATTTTTACCATCTTGCCTTTACCCAATAGTGGCACTTGCGCGGCCAGCTCTTGCAATGTGGTGGCATGTCGGGTAAAAGCCACCATGATGTTGGGCGAGCTGAAAAGGAGATGGTCTGGGCTGGTTTCTTCGCAACGGCCCAAGGTGCGGCATATCTCACGCCACTCAACTCGGATGGCCCTGTTTAGGTCTGCATCCTTCATAAGAAAGCCTGCGATGAAAGGGGGAAAACAGTCCAGAACGTCGTCGTCATTTGCCACGCGAGTGACTCCGATAGGGAAGGAAGCCGTTTGATGGCACACCAAGCCGTCAAGATTCAGGGACCCTGCGCGATGGAAAGCCACCACCATGCCGTCCTCCGGCTCTTCAACGAGCATTTCCAGCGCTTGTTCGATGAACCTGCGTTTGGGTTTCATCCCATACATGCTGTGGCAAAAGAGAATGATGTCGAATAAGCCAATACCATCATTTGAACCCCCGCCATCCTTTACGTTACTGTTCAGAACGAATGGCCTTCGATGGATGTCGGGTCGGCTTCCTAGGCAGGGCAGAGGTGACTTCGTGTCCGAGGCGGAGCAAAGCCACTCTTCCAACCTTGCCGCGAATATGTCGTTGGGTTCAAAGGCAACATATCTGCTGAACTTCCGTCTCAGGTAGCTAGGCAGATATCCAAGTACACTTCTCGGCCCTGGTCCGATTTCTAGCACCGAGGCATGGGTACGTGAGTTGAACAGAGGGGCTAACAGAAAAGATAGTTGAGGAATAATGAAGTCTTTGTATGTCTCCCATTCCGCATCCCGCAAAATTTGGAAGCCAGCACAGTACTGTATGTCGCACAGCGTCTGTACCGGGGACGACGTCGTTAAGGCTTTCCCCCTGAGATTCTGCTTGAGGATGTCGAGAGTAGCCATCTTAATTCAGCATGAGCGTGTAGGTGTGTCTGACACAAAGAGAGGCGACGAGTTAGCCTGAACCTGTCTGGTTGTGGTGGCTATTTAACCACTTGAATGGTGTAGGGCGAGGGAAATGTAATGATGGACGTATGGAAGATGGCACATCTAGGCTTCACTTGACGGTCAGAGATGCTTTGTCAACGAAGTATTGGTGCTCAAGTATTCCTGAGCTCCTTGTTCCCATGCTTTTTCAGCGGGCGTATGATTGATGGTCATGAGCCCATTCTCCGTCGTATCTGAAGACCACTGAAACCGCCTTGGGCTATCTTGGCTACCATGAACGCAAGTTATGAGCATATCATTAGGTAAAGGGGTTCTGAAGTATCCAATGGATTCATTCCATGTTATCTATGGGTATTTTGCGGGATTTTCTACCACAAATGAACTCGTTGTGGACGGCCTCCGGCATGACTGACCATGTGCGACGATAATCCCAGCGCGACGGTATAGTCAGATGGTGTTTTCAGTTCCACCAAGAGTAGAAGGGTGCATGAAATGCGAGGTGCGATGACACCCACATTGCAAAGATAAAGGTGCTACTATGTACTAGTACTTGATTACATGTGAATCTGTCATGCCTGTGCAGTAGAGCGGCGCGTGTTCGATATGTGCGGTAATCATGCAGTTTTCTCAGGCTCTGAGTGTGGAGCGTGACACACGGACGGCCTCCGGCAGAAGGGAGCGGCCTCAGTATCACCATCCAAGATTCTCGCCACACAGCAAGGAAGAAAGACAGGGAACGGGCTCGGATCCGTAAGAACTCCCAGGGCCGACCTAGAACTTAATTTGCTCATGGGGCTCGTACAGCTACAACTTGGTGTGAGCTAGCTCTGTGCCCAATACGATGTTTACAATACATGATAGTATGTCTGGGAATGAGAGTGTCTGGCCTGTTGGTGCCCAACGTTGAAATAAGCCAAGAAGGGAACCCGCTTTCAAGTTCGCTTTCTCTGGATCACACCGGCTTACTATAGCGTGCAATCTAGACCACCTCTCAGAGTCCTCCTGCCTGAAGCTCTAACTTCTTTTATTCTGTTTCCTGCTCATTACTGACAATACACCGGCTTCTCATCAATCGTGGACAATGATAGCTCCCAAGGACAGTGCCACCTTCCCCAAGAAGAGAGCCTATGGTAATGCTAGTGTCTCTGACTCAACTAGCGACACTCCAACGCATAAAAGAGGCAAGCGTGAAACAAAGTATGGGAACAAGGTCCCTGGAGATTCCCATGAAGAAGCTCCCACGGCCAAGAAGGATGCTATCATCGGACATGGCACAGCAACTTCACCACTCAACCAGGCAATCGGGCTTGATTGGCCTGGTCGACCAGGTAGGTTCCCATCGTCTCCCTCCCTCACATTCACCCAAAAGGGCTTTGATAGCTTGAACTAGGTTTTGGTAGCTTCAGTGATTAACGCGTGAACCTCACAGCTCTGAAAACCAAACAAGACCGAGAAGAACACGGGGGACAGGCCGTCATGCGTCTGGAGAAGATGCAAAGCGCCGTGCGAACTTTGCTGGAGTGCATCGGTGAGGATGTCGACCGGGAGGGCCTGCAAGACACACCATTGCGATATGCGAAGGCACTACTATTCTTAACCAAGGGCTACCAAATGAGCGTGGAGGATACTGTCAACAATGCGCTATTCTGCGAGGGCCACAGCAAGATGGTCATTGTCAAAGACATTGAGATTTTCAGTCTCTGTGAGCATCATCTTGTACCTTTTACTGGAAAGGTAGGCACCTCCCTTTCTTCGCGTATGCACCGCACACTGGTTCTCGAGAACACTGGCCAACCTTTCTCCTATAGATGCACATTGGTTACATTCCCTCCAACACCGTCATTGGCCTCTCCAAGCTCTCCCGAGTCGCCGAGATATTCTCTCGTCGCCTGCAGATCCAGGAGCGCCTCACCAAGGAGGTTGCCCAAGCTATCATGGGTGTACTACAGCCCCAGGGTGTGGCCGTCGTCATGGAGTCCAGCCACCTATGCATGGTAATACGCGGCGTTGAAAAGACGAGCGCGACGACTCTGACAAGCTGCATGCTAGGATGTTGTGAGACTAAGAGCGAGACGCGATACGAGTTTCTGCATCTGGTTGGTATGAACCGGTAGAGTAGGAGCCTGTCAAGCTTTGTTCATGAGCTTCATGCGCAATTTCGGTCATAAATTCCTATCAAGCATCATTGTGGCTAACAATTAATGGACCATGGAGCTATCTGATCCTTTTATCAACTTCCGTGGACCGAAAGTCTTATGCCTTATGCACATTTAAACCGCGCTACCAACACGCGTACCAGTAGCACCTTGGACAGTAAGGATCAGAGGACTCGACTTATCTACGCACCGCCCACCTGAAGGAATTTTCTTATAGACCGGGCCATGTAGTTCAAACATCGTGTAGTCATTGCCTTCCCTACTTACAAAGGCTTTGTACTTTTTTTAACCTCCTAGACTATTGAGACCCGCGATGGTATCATCCCATCCTTCGCCGTATCTTCACTGTGCTTTTATATTAGAGGCCCTTTGTGTCTTTTGTTTCTTCTTTTTCTTCTTCCCCCTGTTTTTACTGGCCGTCTTCATTTGTTTCCCAACCACCTTGGTTGGGCACCATGAGTTGGCTTCGTTTCCCATGCTGCACTTGATAACCTTGTTAACCATCTTCTTCTTCTTTCTGTCTGAGTTTGGCATAGCTTGCTGTGTCTTTGAAACGGCTGATTGGAGCGCTGGAGCCGTGCTTAGTCCTACTGACGTCTGCTAGTCGTCAATCAGGTCATGAAGATCTTGTTCTGCCACTGTCAACTGTTCACCTTCGGCATAATCCTGGCTTGTTGCTTTTTTTGTCCCTTAACTGCTCGCCAGCATATTCCAGTGTCCCTTCTACCAAATATCTTCGTCCATAGGGGCGACTTGTCGCTGGGCCACATTTCATATAGAAAGTCCTCGGCTTTTCCTCCCACAGTTGGATGCGCAACTGTGATCCTCTTGACGTGTCTGTTCTCCATCTTACCTTTAATAATAGGCTCCTCTACTGTTTGGTAGAATGTGCGTCCGGAGGGATGGAACCGCTGGGGTGGAGGCTGCGACAGGACCGTTACCGAGTCTGCTTGGGAAATATACCAGGCAAACAAGACTGAGGCTCCATGAATGTATCCCTTCCACCCAGTAGATGGTCTTAGGTGAAATGAACAATGCGGATGGGAAGGGCTGAGGAGGGGCCCCAATGCCGTCGTCAATGTCTGCAAGCTGTGTTTGTCTGCCCATCGCTGGGCCTTCTCACGGGTCATGCCGCTCCACAAGACCTGCTGGTTTTTGATGCAGGCTTTTTGGAACTGTTGGTATATTTCCCTGGCTTCTTGCACGGTTAACCAGGAGCGAACCAAGGCCTGTATTGCAGGCGATGGTGCCCCTGGGCCGAGACTGCCTGGAGGGAAAAGTGGTGGTTTCTCTTTTGACTGTCGTGGTCCAGCCATCAAACGAATTCGGGTTGCTTGTAAGAGTTGCGTGGTAGAAGGTCAACTTAACCTTCCATTGTCTACTAAATAACAGTTGTATCAGACTTTCGTCATGTAGGTAGAGAGCCGGCAGCTGATGAGGGGTTCGGTGCAACCTTGCTTTGCAGGTAGATGAATCTCCTGACTGTGGCAATATCTTGACATTGACTACCAAGTATGAGCTTCTCCAAACAGATGCATTTTGGTTTAGGTTAGAGCTAATACCTGTACTCTAGCGTCTTGTCAGACTTCGTTGCAAGGTACTACCTGTGAGTCTCCGCATCATGCGGGTGCATCTTTGCGACAGGTCAAACGAAAACTAATGTTAATCAATCATCTGAGAATGGAAGTGGTGTGGCTCATTGGCCAGCTTCTCTAGCTGAGGGTCCCATAGGATAGCTCCAACAATACAAGGCACTGCATCAGGCCTCGAGAAGGAAATACAAACTGCATGTGCGCTGGAAGCTGTGTCCTTCGCCGTTATGGCCGGGCATCTTCTTAACTGATACCTGACATCAAATGACGATGTGTTCGGAGAACAAACGTTGTCCAGAGCAAGACAATTGATCAATATATAGCGCGAAGGCCGTAGGCGAACGAACCTGGTCCCATATTTTCCGCTACCAGGTGGCATTAGTTATTAGGGTGTAGGGTTGGCGGTCGACGAAATGTTCGCTGCCAGCAGACAGACAATGCTGAATAGATAATGCGCCGACCCACTCGACGAACCCCAAGGTACGAGCTGCGTTTCACGTCGGTCGCATGAGCCTGGTGGTGATATGTGACGTCAAGCAATCGAGGTCTAGAACTCCGAAAACGCCCTGACTTTATTAGGAGAGTGTAACGCTTGATCATGCTCTGGTACTGATTTACCTTCGAGGTCTTCTAGTTTAATCACAAGCTGCAACAGGAATACAGATCTAATAAAAAGAGAATGCGTTTGCATATTATTAAGTATGTAAATACCCAGTAAAACTAAACAAGAGAAGGGATCTTGGTTGTGGCCCTGGAGACCTAAGTTGGTTGTAATTGCCTACTGGAAAATAGCAGTGAGAATCATTAGCGAGGCTTGAGATTTCTCCGCAGCGAAGGGTTGAATTCATACTCTCATTGAAATAAATTCGGAATTACTGATTTTATTCTAGAATATATTTGCTTAGTACGACACCTCGTTATCGAAGGGATGAGTGGCGCGGAGGTATTAATGTCTTAGGATAGTTATACGAAGTGAGACTCCTACAATGCGACCTGACTACTATGTGCCTCATCTTGATGAACATTCAACAACGACAATCACCGGGCTTGGATCACAAACATCAGCAACTAGAGCTTAGATCACAATCTCATTCCTCTCGACCTGAGCCTTAATCTCCTCGCCACGTCGCTATGTCTCACTGACATCTTAAACTGCCTTATAGGAATCCTCTCCTTAAAAATCTCATCAAGCTCCTCATAACTGCGGTTTCTTATCTCGGGGAAGATAAAGGTGGTTTTTCCACCAAGATTGGCCTTGTCCGGGTTGAAGATATATGGCAGCACGAAGCCCCACATTGTCTGATGCCCTGTCAGTAGTTGATGCAGACACAAAGGATTATGAAATACGTAGAAAAGAGCGCTTCGCAGAGCGAGTGTCAGGAATGCTGTCTTTGGTCTGAGCTTTGAGGTGGCAATTTCTATGAGGGAAGTACACCCAGCGGCGCCCATGGTGGCGTTGTAGACAAAGGCGAAAAGCAAGAGGAAAGCCATACTACCCTTGATGGCTCCTGGGCTTCCCTCAATAGCCAGCCTACCAGAAATCAGATGAAAGGCCATGATCATAAACAGGCCAATCAAAGTCAGGGTTCTTCGGCACACACGGTCAATAAGGCCCCAGGAAGTCAAGTTGCTGAGCATTGCGAGAACCTGCCCGTCGATGCTGATCTGGAAGCTCTTCTTGGCCGTGTATCCAGCAAGCTGTGCGTAGTATACGACATAGCCAGCGGAAACAATGCTGCACAGGCCCTGCATAGACAGAGGCGCAACTCCGACGAGAGTACGGCAGAGTTTCGAGTTTCGGAAACCATTCCATATAGGACGCGCTCTAGATTTCCAGACGAGAGCGCTTCAGAGTCCATTTTATGACTGAGATTGACTTCTCTGCCTTGTGACGCGATTCAGATCAATATTGCTATAGTAGTAGGCCACCAGTATGGATATAAGTCTAGCGTCAGTCGGAGACTAGGTATGGACATTTTGCACTGCCATCACAATGATTGTTTGCATTATCGTCGTTGCTAGAGCCGCCTTGACTCTGATCAAGGTTCGCTCCAACGAGACAACCCATGTTCGTGAACTCATTCTCATCATCGCTCCAATCTTCGGAATCTTCAGAATCTACGGGTTGGAAGATCCTCTTGATCGCTTGAGACAATGTGGGATGGGTTGCATTGACCGAAAAGAGCTCGTGGAGCTTTTTGCGTATTATGTCGATTGGGTCGTCAAAGCCTGATTTCTCCAGCTCTCGTATCATTTTTACCAGATAGTAAAGTGTGTCCACGCTCGGGGGGATATAGGTGCGTTTTGTCCAGGTGTACTCCTTGGAGAGAAGTTGATATGGATGAGCATAAGCTGGACCGAGAAACTTGAGGATCTTTTCACAGTTTTCCACCCTGGTAAGAAACTGTCGCATAACATTCGTGTG
>JABCKD010000216.1:0-41662 GCA_013186415.1 Fusarium sp. NRRL 66088
GGATGGATGGATGGATGGAATTTGTCACTGGAAATCTTCGCGAAGGAAGGACAGGGCAGAGAACAGCGGCGCGCAATCCAAAGAAGGAGGGTCGCGCTTGCCCAACTTGTACAGCGGGGTTAAGCGGTGGAGCCTGGCATGGAAGGAAGTCTCGAAAACGGGCAGGTGTGACGGGCTGATTCTGCACCGCCACAGGGCGGGGTAAATGTCATGTCCTCAATTTAGTAGGAACCCGACAGCCCTCCACTAACAATATTCTTTTTGCGTGCAGTCTGAAAGTCTATCAACGGTTGCAGACTGCATCAAGGTCAATCTGGATTGCAAGGAATGTCGTATCTCATGCTCTTTCAAGCTTCGCCCTCTCAATGTCTTGAATCAGTCTCATCGTCTTCTCCTGCCACGGATCCCCAACAGCGCAGGCCCACTCCTGCTCCACCCAAGCTCTAACCCCCGATCTCGGTGCGTCGCGGCCGTCCAGCAAGCAGAGCACAGCTCTGATCAGTCGTGAGACCTCAAGCTTTCCAAGCCCAGACGAAAGCCCGAGATGGAATCGACGAGCAAGTTCACTCCCTCTCATCAAGTCAGCAACATCTTCCCTGCCCTGACGTCTCAAGTACGTGGAGAGAAGCTTGTCATCTGCACAAAGACCTGCAACCCCTCTATGCAGGTTGCCAAGGTTGGCCGTGAACAAAGAAGGACCAAACGCCTCGCGCGCTGGAACAAAGCGCGCATACTGCCAATCAATGACAGCAGTGATGTTGTAGTTCTTGTCGACAAGCAGATGATCCCCCATATCGTCAGCGTGCTTCAAATAGAAGCCGCCGCAGCTTACGGGGGTGTTCGCCAAGACGGGGGCAACTCGATCTCTCAGCATCCGGTAAAACACAAATGCTTCTTTGGGATGTTCTGGGTAGAGCTGCCCGTCTGCAACTAGATGTAGCTGATGCTCTGCGATCGAAGTAAAATAGTCCTGTGACGTGTGGAAGGGTCCATGTTTTTCAAGTGTATGGTCCCGATTGCTTGCGATTGGTCCTTGTCTCATCATTCCGTCGCCTGGGACGAAGGAGAAAGCTTGCGTTCGAGGATGATGGCTAATCTCGACGAGAATTCTGGCATATTGGCTATAGACATGTGCCTTTTGTTCGTTGGTGGCAAGTCGAGGGTTGAATGGCTGCCCCGGCATGGCATCTTCGAGGATGTAGCTCACCCCGACCAGGTTGTCAGGATCGGAAGCGAGTCCATACCCATGAGCCCTTGGCGTAGGAAATCTGAGACCCTCCAACCATTTGAGTGTAGCGTACTCGCTCTCGACCACATACTCAGCAACGTCCAGGGGAGTGCTGTCAGAGGTCGGGTTCCGAGGTATTCGAGCGAGCCATACCACTCCATCTTCAAACAGAATCCAGGTGTGGTAGTTGGAAGAACCCATCATTGAACCGGGTCCGATGAACTTTCCAGGACAAAACACGCAGCATTTACCGTCGCGGAGAGAGCTGGCAACTTGCAAAAGCTGAGGCGCATTCAATTGGGCGAGGATAGCCTCGACGTCGTTGCGCGCTTCTGTCTCGTCGCCATCATCGGGCATCTTGTCTCATTAGCATATGTCCCGGAAACAGATTCCTTGACAAGAACTTACATAGTCGTCTAGGGCACAACGATGATACCGGGGAAGAGTATGAATAGCACACAAATCGTTCCAACAGAAACGACATCTTGGTCCACGGACGCTTGGTCGAGTGCAGTAGCGGTATGAGCATGTAGCGAAGCGAGGGACCTCGGGGAGAGGGTTTGAGACTCGAGTTGACATCTCTCTCACATAAGCGGACACGAAAGGGTCGTCCCTCCACTCAAACAAACTGGCATGCCACCATCTGTCCCAATCGAGAGGTTTGCCTTCAAAGGTAGCAACCAAGCCTTGAAATGCGCCGATGGCCTCGTCGTGATCAAAGCTCACCGCCATCCCTAAGCCAAACATAAGTCGACGGATCTCATCGGACTGAAAGAAGCAGAACGGTGATCCACGATGTTGTAGTTCTTGGCCCAGGATTCTGTCCTGGTTGGTCAGTCCGACGTCACCGAAGAATAGATCGTTAATATCCGCGGACATGACCGAAGGGGCAAAGGTCTCGAATGCCGGCACGATTCTTGAAAATGTCCAATCTATGACACCCGTGATTTGAAAGTCATCGTCGACAAGGAGGTGGGTGCCTTTATCGTCGGGGTGCTTGAGGAAAAAGGGGCCTGAGTTGAGATCTCTCCATCTGTCGAGCCAAGGCCCAGTCTTGATCTGTCGTAGAATGTACTTGAACATGATGTATGCATCAAACGAGAAATCGGCGAAGATTTGCCCTTCAGCGATGATGTTCAGGTATGCAACAGCCCAGGAACTATAGAGGTCCTCGGCATTTTGGAAAGGGCCCATACAAGGTAGCATTGCCGTGTTGTCACTCGCCATGGGGCCGACTTTGATTGTTTCATCATGATCGAACCTCAAGGATCCTGACTGTTCAAAAGGATGCGAGCTCAGAGTGCAGAGAATATCAGCCCATTGACCCAAGACTTTAGCCTTTTGCTCCTCGGAGGCTGAGTCAGAGTCAAAGGGTCGTCCAGGCATCTTGTCGATGAGCATGAAGGCAACGCCAACCTCGTTCTGTGGATCATTGTACAACCCATACCCATGTAGACGTGGTGCAGGTAAATCAACAGACTCGAGCCATCGGAGTGTCGCGCATTCACTGGTCAGAATGTCGTTGCCGAGTTGTTTGTCAAAAGACCAGTATGTCTCGCGTGGAATTTTGGCAAGCCAAACAGTCCCGTCCTCAAAGATCAACTGAAGATGGATGTGCCTATTGCCCATCATGCGGCCCCCCATGGGGTCTTCATCGTCAAGTTGACATGGCTTGCCTCCAGAAAGCTCTGTTGCGCGCTTCACGAGAGCAGCATGGTTGATCTTGTCGTTCAGGGCAGTCAACTCGGCTGTCTTGGCAGCGACCAATTCGTCACCATCGAGGGCGGATTGCTAAAGACAGGCTTAGAAAATTGATTTTTGACGCGGGAAATGGACCTTACCGCGCATGTGTGGTGAATCGAATCAACATGGATTGAGCAGTACATAGATTGGCATCGCTCACAACCCCCGATATCGATAGCAGCAGCGTTCAGGCATCCCTCAACGGCGCAAGCCCAATAAGGGAACATGGCGCTGGGAGATTCGGGGAGAAAATTGTGGTTTCAAGTGGACCAGGCTCGGCAGTTGGCAAACGCAAGCCTCGACTGGGCGTAATGAGAAAATGGCAGACGGTGTGCTGGGGGGAGAGGACACTAATATAATGGACAAGCACGGCAGCCATCTGGGCTCGGTGAGACATGGCGACCAATGACTTCTGAGACAGACTCATTGTATTGGTTCCCCGCATTGTGATTATGTGTGATAGCCTTTTTGTTCGGGTATTGCAAGATTAGAGGGGGGGGGACGGCCGGTGTGTTGAGGCGATGAAGGTCTTGGACCGGCTGCATATCCCGTCGTCACCCCCACATCTTGAAGGTCGATGACATTCGCTAACCCATGTTAACACGGCAGGTTGAAATAGCCTGTGAGAGCGGCACGGCACGGGATGAAGGAGAAAGCCTTTTTACCACGGAGCCGGGCCGCGAGCAACTTGAAGCGGAGGTGGAGGTGGCTGGTGTCGGTGACGCAGTGTGGCTGGAGCTCATGCAACGAGGGGCTCGGCTTGGCTCCGACGGGACAGTCCATCCCGCCATCATCATCTATCAGCTTCCATCATCGACCACCCCCTTGCGTATGGCGTTACGATTTGTCAAGAAAAAATTTCCCAGGCTGCACTGCATTCATAGTTATTTGACGTTGTCGTTGTTTACGAGATAGCAAGCAAGCCTTGTCTTTCCTTCCCCCATAATCACCCACCACATTACCCCTCGCAGAGCGGTGTCCCGTCTCATACTCCCCCTGCAACCCAAGACCAAGATGGCCGACTTTAAGTTGTCGGCGCAATTGGTTGGCCATGAATCTGATGTGCGCCTTTCCTACGTATTCAATCTCTTCAAGTACTAACAGTTCTCTTAGGTCCGAGCCGTCAGCTTCCCTTTCCCCGATACCGTCCTAACTGCTTCCCGCGACTGCAGCGTCCGTGTATGGCGTCGCACTCAAGACTCCCCTCCATCGTTCGATCCATCCCTCCTTAGTCGAGGCTCCGAATACATCAACTCTATCGCCTACTTCCCCCCTTCAAGCGACCGTCCAGATGGTCTTGTCCTGTCCGGCGGCAAGGATACCATCATCGAGGCCAAGTCACCCAAGGCAACCAGCTCCGACAACGCCGAGCGTCTTCTTGTCGGACATGCTCACAACGTCTGCGCCCTCAACGTAGCACCAAACGGTACATATGCAGTTTCTGGCGGCTGGGATGGCCAGGCTCGTGTGTGGAATCCCCAAAAGTGGGAGACAGAGCTCATGCTCACGGGCCATGAAAGCATGGCGGTCTGGGCTGTCGTTGCGGTGGATGATCGCACCGTGTTGACAGGTTGCGCCGACAAGAATATTCGCATCTTCGATCTACGACAATCTGTAGCAGGAGAGGTGTCGCCAAAGTCAACAATTCACACACCTGACGTTGTACGTGCTCTCACTCTGGTACCCGAAGGCCACCCCAGCGGCGCAGACATCGCGAGCGCCAGCAACGACGGAACCATTCGCTTGTGGAAGTTCAACGGTCAACAGGTCGCCGAGCTCCACGGCCACGAAAGCTTTGTTTATAGCTTGACCAGCCTTCCCACCGGCGAGCTTGTCAGCTCTGGAGAGGACCGAACTGTCAGGATATGGAGGGGCAGCGAGTGCGTTCAGACCATCACCCACCCCGCCATCTCGGTGTGGACAGTGGCAGCCAACCCCGAAACCGGCGACATTGTTACAGGCGCAAGCGATAGCATTTCTCGCGTCTTTACTCGAAGTCCCGAACGGACAGCGGACGAGGCGACACTCAAGGAGTTTGAGGAGTCGGTCAAGGCGTCGGCGATCCCTCAGCAACAGGTTGGGGGCATCAACAAGGAGAAGCTTCCAGGCCCAGAGTTCTTGACTTCCAAGTCCGGCACCAAGGAGGGTCAAGTGCAGATGATCAAGGAAGACAATGGATCTGTTACGGCTCACACGTGGTCCATGAGCCAGCAACAATGGGTCAACGTTGGCACTGTCGTTGACGCTGCTGCCAGTACAGGCAAGAAGGTCGAGTACAACGGCCAGATGTACGACTACGTCTTTGACGTTGACATTGAGGATGGAAAGCCTCCGTTGAAGCTCCCCTATAATCTCTCTGAGAACCCTTACGACCGGGCAACCAAGTTCCTTGGCGACAATGAGCTGCCCATCTCATACCTCGACAACGTGGCCAACTTTATCACGGAGAACACCAAGGGAGCTACTCTTGGCCAAACATCTGGACCCAGCGGACCGGATCCTCTTGGAACTGAGTCAAGATACCGTCCTGGTGAGGATACCCAGCCCAAGGTTCTCCCTCAAAAGGAGTACCTCAACATCACGGCCGCCAAGTATGAAGGTAAGCAGCCCACTCCAACAGACTCATGATCATGACATGGACTAACATGGTAAACAGCAATCTTTAATAAGATCCTCACCATCAACAAGAACATGGTCTCGTCCGGCCGCAAAGACGCAGCCCTCAACCCATCAGACGAATCCGTCCTCGCCGACCTCCGCTCCGCCCTTGAATCCTCCAGACCAGTCCCCCAAACCTCTCTCCCTCTGCTCGTCCGTATCCTCACCCAATGGCCCTACTCGGATCGCCTTGCCGGCCTCGATCTTCTCCGATGCGTGGCAAAGTACCCCCTGGCCGCCCAATTCTCCGACCCAGAGGTTGGCTCTCTCCTCGACCTCGCCATCGCGGCATCTCTGCCAGATGGTGAGAAGCTCAGTGACAATGCTGCCATGATGGGCCTCCGAACACTCGCAAACATGTTTTCGTCGGCCAATGGCCGATCAATCATCAGCGCGCAGTCGGACAAGGCCATCGCCCTCCTCGAGCGTATCGTCGGCGTCTCTACAGACCCCATCGGTCCCTATAACCGCAACGTCCTCATCGCCACTACCACAGCAGCTATCAATCTCTCCGTCCTCGTCCACCGCGAGCGCCTTCTCACACCAGACCAGCGTCGCCGTCTCGCCATCATCCTCGGTGCCATCCTCTCCCGCGATGGCCAGACCGACTCGGAGGTCCTGTACCGCGCCCTTGTAGCCTTGGGCACTTTGCTCTCCGCTTCCAAGGCCGAGATCAAGGGTCTTGACGTCAAGGGGTGGATCCAGGGTGCCGCTTCGGGCAGCGTAGAGGATCGCGTCAAGGCCGTCGCTGCCGAGTGCGCCAAGCTGGCTCCGTAGATGTGATTGTGACGAGAACTGTAACTCGGCGGCTATTGGGGGCCGCCAAGCCCGGATGGATCTGGTTCCACTCGTGATTGCAGACGGGACGGACGGATATACGGAGTTGGTATGTGTACGGATACATAGAAGTAGAAGCATTCAGAGAATACATGATCCATCCTGCCTTTTGTATTCATTCCGTGACCTGACATTCTCTCATATCAGAACCGGCTACCCGTTGATACATGACCAAATACACAATATCACGTCCCTCGTCATTCACAGGATTCTCAAAGTTGAACTTCATAATCGTAGATTCATGTCTCTTACATCAAGACACCTCATCTCATTCCATTTCCTCGAGATGAAACCACCACCACCCATCAGGACATTATCATCCAAAAAGGAATGAAGCAAAGAAAGTTGTAAAAAAAAAAAAAAATAGCTCCTCCAACACCATAACAGAAAACTTGCGATATCATCTAGCCCAGACTTGGGGAGGGTGTATTATCAGACAATAATTGAACTCCACAGGGATATATATGTATTCCCTCATTCCAAGAAGAAAAAAAAACGCCATTGCCCAAATATACATTTTTCTTTCACTCATCCAGCTCATGCGAGGGAGAGAGCCCATAGAGCGGCGCCTACAAGAGGTAGTAGGGTGGCCCAGCTCACTTGGTGAGGGGCTCTTGCGCTCGAGTCTTTGACGTATTCGTCTGAGCCGGATTCCTTGGTCGTTATGGTGAAGACCTCTGCGAAGCCAATGTCGGTCGAGTTGAAGCAGTTGGTCTCGTTGACCTCGGCGAGTCTCTTGTCTCCTGGTTCGGCAAAGATGATGTCGACGCACTAAGATATATTGTTAGCTCCAAGCTTACCCCCCGAGTCAGTCAGTGTCAAAGCTATATACGTACAGAGTACAAGGCAGCGCCATGGATGGCAAGCTCGACAACCTGGATCGTCGCCTTGTCGCCAGCCTTTACTGTCGTGTTCTTGGGCAGAGGCACCTGAGGAAGACAGATGGTTCCGGGGAAGGGGTTGTTGGTGGGACCAAGAATCTGGAACTGAGGAACCATGGGAAGGGTCATGTTGGCAGGGCCGCCATCGGGGCCATCATCGCCGAATCCCATGTTGATGTAGGCAAAGGCAGTCTCGTGGCCTCGGAACCATCCAGGTTGGAAGGCGATGGCTCCTCCTTTTGTGGGCCAGTACGTGCGATTCTGTGTTACGTTGTGTCCGCCACCTGCGCGCGCGAGTCAATGGGGGGTATTCGGGATGCTCGAGGAGACAAGGTCACGTACAAGGATACATCCATTGCATTCCGTAGGGAAAGGTTGCGTTGGTGATCAAATTGTTTCCTCTCCATCCGGGGTAGGTAATGACACTATGTGCCGAGACGACCGCCGCGAGGACGAGGGTGATGAGAGCTGACGAACGCATATTTGGTGTGTTGTGAGGGTCGACGAGAGGTTTTGTCGAGAATTGCAGCAAGCTTGTAGACAGAAGTGGTTCGATCGGAGCTGTATTAAGAGTAGCTGGGGCTGGTTGGCTGGTCTCTTGCTCAACAGTGTCAAGGTCGACGATGCTTGCTTGGTCCCAAGAATTCAAGGCTCAGCCTCTTCAGTTCTTGGACATCTCAAGGCTGACGAGAGCTCGCAGGGAAAAGAAAATGTACGAAGCGCTAGAGGAGTGAATGGAGATCCGGGAGTGAAAGGAGGAGTCGATTGCTGGGCGGCCGCATGGGCGGCGTGGGCAAGTCTTAAGGCGGCTGGGGGCCATAATCCAACCGCCCGACCTTGCATGCAAGCACTCTTGTGCCTTTTTTTCCTTCTCTTCTTCACAGAGGGGAACAAAGTCCCCAGGTGTGATGTCCCCTTCGACGGCGCGGAGCGGCCCAGTCAGAGGCCTTTGAACAAGGCCGCGATGCATGCCGGAGGGTGTGACCCCTGCCGCACCCTGCTGCGTACCACCAATAGGATACCGCGTAGAGGTGACTGGCGCACGTTGCCGTCGTGTCTTTGCTGGTCCTCGGACTCTGGTTGGAGAAGAGCGGGATGGGTTTAAGCGCCGGCACTATTCCAGAGATGGATCGAGTTGGAGACCAAAGCGTCCAATGATCAACAGCTAGGAAGGGAGGGATTGGGGAGCAGGGGTAGCACTGAGGGGCGACACACGAAGCAGCCGGCGGGGAGAGAAAGGTTGGTTGGCATTCGAGGCCTTTTTTGGAGGCCAAAGATAGGTTCAAGACGCTGATGACTTACTTGTCAAGAGGGACATTTAACTGCCGCTCATTCCCCCCCTTTCCATCATCGACTGACTTTTGGATGGGATCGGATGAGTCGAGCCGGTATTACCATCCTTTGCCATGCTCTTTTGCCGTTGAAACACAAAACAAGGCGTCCCCACTGGATCCGCGCAGCCGCCGAAAGCCAAGATCCATGTGAAGGCTATCATCTGTTCCGAGGATCCGTCCGTCCCGTCAGCAAAGAATTACCTTCTGTAACCCTGCCGCAACAGGTGACTCTACTGTGATACCGGTACACTCGTTCGATCATAGGCGCCGGTAGGACATAGTCACACCGATGAACAAAGAGGCACAGTTTGTAGATAATCCGTATCGCGTCGGGATATTGAGCGCCCATTGATCACAAGACGCGCAATATTTGTAACAGTAATAGTTGCAACATTAAAGAACAAGGACTTGTAGATGGCGTGACATGTACAAATTGATAGAACGCATTTGGAAAGGTTTAGAGAAAATAGCAAAAAACCCAAATCAATATTGGCTTTTGTCCCGAGTGTTTGGGAAAAGACGCCACCAAAGAAGATCGGCAGGTCCCTCACCGGGCTACTCACCGAGGCTCACCTTGAAAGGTGGGGGGATTGGGGAAATCTCAGCATCTTGAATACACCTCACAAAGTCAAGTGGCAGTACGTTCAACTACCCTACACTCGTTTGCTTTGTGTGTGTGTGTGTGTGTGTGTTTTTTTTTTTCCTCATTATTTCTTTTCTCGGTCAAGATATCTATTCTCTCGATCCAACATCATGCCCTCTCAAGACAAGCCCGACGACACACAAGAATGGACACAAGTCACCCGCAAATCACGAAAATCCCGTCCAAACAAGCACACACACATCAACTCCCTCCCCATAACACCCCGCACCGACAACCTCCGCTCCCCTTCAGACCTCGAAGCCGACTACCGTCGCATCCGTGACCGTTGGGAAGCCGAGCCGCGCCTCCGTGAGCTGGTCTCGGAAAAGGCGTCTCACATCAAGACCGTTTCCCGGGCCGTGAACCTCGGTGTCGGGACGTTTGATCCTGTTGATGGGTCTTGGGAAGCCAAGAGGTCTGCGTTTGTGCAACTTGCTGCGTTTCTAGTCATGGTGGAAGAACTAGGTAAGTCAACTCACTCACTCACCACAAGACACACAGATACTCGGAACTAATGTTTCTTTATAGAAAGGATAACAAAGCAAAAGATAGACTGCTTCTTTCAAGACCCCGTCTTCAACACCTCGGACAAAACCTTTCTCTCAAACCTAGGCCACACAGTCGTCGAGACACCAGAAGGATGCTCAATGATAGATCAAGACACCTTCTTCTTCGGAGTCCACCTCTACAAGCCCATCTACGCCATGGCGTTGGAAAAGCATCTACCTGCCATTTTTGTAGGAACAGGTTGGGAAGTTTGGGACGAGTTGAGTTTTTCTTGTTTGTTCCCCCTTTTTGTTGTCATGATTACTGATGGGATTTTTGTAGCTTGTTTGCGACGGAGGGTCTTGAGAGGATGGAGGAGATGCACAAGTGTTACTTCAAGAGTGAATTCCCGCAAGAGTCTTTTGACTCGGCTTTTTCGAGCACGAGTGTCTACTGGAAGTCGATTGGAGAGTCTGAGTTGGTGTCTGAAAAGGGGCTTGAGGGTGAGAAAGAAAAGGGGTCTGAAGAGGAGAGAGAGAAGGAGGGAGAGGGAGTGGTAACGAGTAAAGTGGAACCTACAACTACTTCATAACCAATTCTCCATTCTTACAAGTGTGTATGCCATCTGTATTCCTCCCATGATCCAGGGTTGCTGGTATCTCGAGCGAGTGTGAATCACAGCCAGCCTAGACTAGCGCTCAGCTAACTTGTAGTCCTCAGACTCTTCTCTCTTCTAATTCTCCTTCCTTCATCTTCGCTCGCAACCCTTTAACTCTTCTCAAGCTCTTCCTCCTTCATATCCATCATAACTCTCAGGCTCTTCTGCTTCTTCCTCTTTCATCTTTCATCTTCCCTTACAATCGTCAGAGTTCTCAACCGTCTTTAGAGAAACCCTCACGGCCTTTTCTAATCCCTCTTCCTCTTCGCATCATCAAATACTCCTCAAACTCTCCCTCCTACATCTTCTCCGACACTCTTTAGAGACTTGTCCAACAACTTCCTTCATCATAACTCACAGCCTTCTCTGCTCCAAGATCCTCAGTGTCTTTTCTAAAACATCCTCTTCTTTGGATCACAATCATCAGACTACCTGCTCTAACATCTTCATCTTCATACTCAGAGTCTCCTATAAGATCCCCTTCTTTACATTAAACTGCAATCATATGGACCCTCTCTCAAACTCTTCCTCCTTCATCCTCACCACCCTCAACTCGGTCGCCCCTCAACCACGACTTCAGTTGTCGATTACCAATTGATTCTTCCCATTGCGGCAATCAGCAACACTTTTTCGACACTTTCCCACAAAAAAAACAGATCTAGTTCGCGTTTTACCATTCAGTCACGTCTCCCAAGCTACCCCCGCTCCTTCCTTCCATCAATAACCCCCCCAACGCAAACACCAACATTTTTCTTCTTCTTCTTCAAACAACTTTCACAACGCACTCAAAACCTCATCCAACAAAACATTCATCAGCAATGGCCGACTCTCCCTCCTCGGATGACGCCAAGCGCCCAGGTCCCAAGATCCGTGAGGCAGAGTATCAGGCTCTCTGGCAGGTTTGCGATCGCACCGCTCGCAAGAACGAGTACAAGTACGCCGACTACGCTACTCGTCGAGCTATCCTGGAGGATGCTTGTCACGCTCTCATGAACAGACGGTAGGCTTATCCTCATCTAATCTCTCTACCTAATCGTTAGCTGATACTGTTGTAGTCGTGACGCAGGAAAGATCATTTGCAACACGAGTATCCCCGAGATGGTCGATCGTCACCTCAAGCGAGAAGCTCATTCACGCATCATTCACGAGGCTCGCGTCACGGGTCAGCTTCCGGATTCCCCAGGGCCCGTTACCAGGACCATTCGGTCTGTTACTCCCCAGGCCCTGGCTGACACTCAGCCCATGGCTGACCAGCCCATAAGTCGCATCGCGCTACCTTTCGGCAGCAACAGCCAGCCCTACGCCGCCAACATTGATCCCAACCCTCTGACCCTTCGCAACGAGATCGTCGCCCTGCGTCAGGAGTTGGCCCGTCAGAATGAGGACAACCATACCATCATGACCCACCTACGGAGCCTGGATGCCCGTCTTTGCGCCGCCGAGAGTGAGATCATCGAGCTGCGTGGTCAGGGTCACGGCAGACTCTCGTTCAACGAAATGGATGTTCACCTCAGACAGACGGACCTTGCTGCCCGCCCACGATCGGTTGCGATGGGCGAAAACGGCCTCAATCATGTCAGTGAGCATAAGCAGAGAGGTGCTGCTACCCAGATGAACGAAGGCGACATTCACTTCCGACCTTCTTCCAACTACACCTACGAAAGCGAGGCCCGCCACCGAGCTCCTGGCCTTTTCCCGCACGGCACCTACCCTGGCCCCTCGTACCCCGATGAGGGCATCGATGGTCCCAGCTTCGGCTCCCGACCCGGGGAGACACCCTGTGACCCGGAGCCAGACTCAAAGCCGGGAGGACATGTGTCGAGAGAACATGGGCCGAGAGAACATCTAGGGGGGATCAACAGACTTCTAATGGGAGGATATCGGAGCTCTAACTGGAGTCTAACTATCAGGGCTATTGGGCCCTTGGAGTTCAAGGACGGAGGGAGTTATTTGCAGAAATGGTGGGCTAGTATCATTGATGACTATAAGGATTGATGACGACGGAAATACCTGACATGAACGCTGCAGATGAAATAGCTAGTTCTAAACATATGGAAATGGACAAAATTATATACAAGAAAAGACTTGACAGTCAGCTGTGTCTCAACCCCATACACTTGAGGACCGAGAAAGGGCAAGTCAGAAAATGCCGTGAAATGTACGTCGATTTGTTGCTGTTATGCACCAACTATATAACCCGTACGTCCTTTCAGCGAATCATGACACAAATCCACCCCCTTTCCCAGATCCCATTTCGTACCAGGTCTCTCTTTTTGGAAACAGACAGACACAGAAAATTACAACATACATAAGAACAGTTTTACCCGTTGTCCTCGGGGCCCGGAACTCCAGTTGCAGAAAAAAAGACATAGAAGGCAGAAGAAAAATGAGGTTGGAGAAACATTAAACACCAAACCATGGGAAAATCTGTTGATGTAGACACATCCAACAGATAATCCCCCTCATCTCCTGAGAAAAACGTCAACGTAGCACCTTTGTATCGTTTCGCTGAAAAAAAGAAAAAGAAAAAATGTCGAGTCGGTTGATCGTAGTCGTCTAGGAAGAAAAATCCTTGTAGTCTTTGATCGTCTTACCACCACAGTCCGGAATCTTGACACCGTCCTTGAGCTCGCGGTTGACTGTCATGAGACCCCACTTGTCCTCCCACTCCTTGCCCTTCTCGTTAAACTTGATCTTCCAGGGCTCGTCGAAGGCCTCGAACCAAAAGTAGTTTGTCCCGTTCTTGAGGGCCTGGCAGACCCAGTTGTCCATAAAGGTGTTTAGTTCGTCGATGCCAGCGACGGAACCCTCGGTGCAGGTTGTTGCTTGACCGCATGTCTTTCCACCGGCTGTGGGCCAGCCTGTTTCTGAAATGATGTTCTTCTGCTTGTCTGATTTCCAGTATGGGCCGTCTCGGACCTCCCAGAAGTTGTAGGTCCAAGCAGCAGCCTCTTCGGCGGTGACGCCAGCGAAGAAGGGATGGATATTGGCCATAATATAGTCACTATCCTTGGCCAACTCATCTGTCCAGTCATCGCCCAAGTCCGAGGTAGCAACAGGAAGGTTCAGGTTCTTCTTCTTCAGTTGGGTTCGGGTATCATCCAGGATCTTGGCCAGGCTGGTAATCGTCATTTCCTCGCGGAACAGGATCTCGTTAGCAATGATGATGCCCTCGAATGGCTCATCTCCGTACTCGTCCAGAATGTCCCACATCTGATCCAGCTGTCGGTCGTTGGTGGTCTCGTTCTTGTCCAACCACACTCCCAACCAGACCTTGGTGTCGGTCAGTTCCAGACGGTCGATCGCATGCAAGAGCATCTGTGTCTGGTTGCAGTCGGTTCCGTACAGACGAATCTTGTTGGTCAGCTGGCTAAGCACGGCTACATCGCGAGTGATGTTGTTCTGAGAGGGTGGGTTGTGCATGCAATCGGGATACTGCGAGTTGAGAGGTGTGTAATCGATGCCGGGGAACACTCGGTGCAGATCAGGGTTGTTGAGGAGCTTCTGAATCTCGGCGCTGCTCTTGCCAAGATCACCGTTCTTCTTCTCATCCTCCTCGGCCGATTGTCCCTTGCCGCCGCTGCTGCTACCGCTTTTGCTGTCATGGTTGCCATTGTTGACCACACCACCAACTACACCTCCCACGATAGCGCCCACGATGACGAGGAAGACACCAACGATGATGATCCACTTCCACTTCTTGCCTCTTTTGTTTTCGTTTTCTAGCCAGTCGGAAGGCTTCTCATGACCTGCATTCATCTCGTAACCTCCTCCGCCACCGCTACCCCCTACACCATGTTAGTGACAAGACATGATTGTCGCAACAAGCAACTCACCTCTACTCCCCATTAGGCCCGCAGCAGCCGCACCACCTCCAACCGCCGCAGCGCTTGCCGCAGGGATCTTCTTCCCGCGGTCCGAGTGGGAGAGGCTCAGCATTGAATTCCTTTGACTCTTGCCATATGTGAGTCCGTCATCTCCATCGTCGACAATCTCGTTGGGATTTACGACGCCCAGGTTGGCACTGCCACGTGAACTGTTGGCATAATATCCACCTGGGGGGTATGGGTTGTTGACATAGGGATCACTTCCGTTGAAGTGAGATGTCGAGCCGGAACCTGGCGGCCCTCCAGGCGCAAGACCAGCCAAGCTTGACTGTGACGGTCCATGTGCGCCATTGTCGTAGGAGGAATCGTAACCGTATCCGCCATTCGAATCGTAGGGGTTCTGTTGAGATCTCGAGGGGGGCGGGGGCAATCCGGTGTGCTGCATCGCGTCCATGCCACTGTTGCGAGGGTTACGGTCAGCGACGTCCCAGGCAATACCCGCCATGCCACCAGACGCAGACTGGCCAAAGTTGTCTGCGCCTGGAGTTGTGTTAGCGTTTGGGTGGGCATACCCCATGTATCCGGCGCCGGCAGCAGCGGCAGCGGCAGCAGGAGCAGGAGCAGCACCGCCTCCTTGGTTATAGTAACCTTGGTCGTGATGCGAAGGCGATGGTCGTCGAGGACTGTCATAGCCACCAGAGCCACCAGAGTATGGTGAGGCCGAACGGCCTTGGCTATAGTTGTCTTGAACAGGCTGCATGCGATTGTATGCAGAGTCGGGATGGGCGGCCGGGTGGTTGGACCTCACGGGAGAGGGAGCGTCGTAGTAAGGCGTAGGAGATGGTGGTGCGTAGTGGTTCTGAGGTTGGTTGGGATGTCGCGGAGAGGATTCGTAGTAGTTTTGAGAGTCGAGAGGTTCACTCTCATAGTGATCATTCCGGTAATGCTGCATGGTGGGTATAATTCCTCGACAGCCGAGGACGGTGGTGGGATGACGATGAACGAGGGGGAGGCAGTGCCAAGCAAGCAGATGGATGGATGGATGGATGGATGGAGGACCCCAGCCGCCTGCTGCTGGTGAGAGAGAGAGAGGGCGGCTCGGCGAGTCGTATGTCTCGGCAAATGACTACGATTTGCGGGTTGAAACGAGTGAGAGACGCGGGTGCGAATGCGGACACGGGAATCTGACTGCGCTGCAGGGAAAAACGAGAGACGCACGAAAAAAGAAGACGCAGTAGAGGGTGTGTATGCGGGAGGAAAGGTTGTTGATGATGAGGTTGTTGGAGAGCAACGGCCCATGCATGAGAGACGCCGCAGTATGATGCGACCGACCTCCACAGGGCTAGGTTCCATCCTTCCTCCACTGACGGATGGACCTGAACCTGGCGCTGGTGGGCCCCTTCCCTTCGTCTAGCCCCAAGCCCATTAACCAACCTGACCCATGCTAGCTACCTTAGACATTACGCACAGGGAACATCAAGGAGCCACACCGGATGCGGACCGAAAACACACCTCACACGGTGGTAAGTCAGTGGGACGGACGGTGAGAACCAAGTTTAGTGGCTTCTCCGCCCTGGGGGGGCCTGGCCTGGCAACCATCAATCAGGCCTAGCCCAGGGAGCGGGGGACTCGTGACGCACTTTGGGTAGGTTCTGGATTAAGAATGGAATCGATGTCGGCCGTTCGGGAAGAGTCCCTTTTTTTTCCACACAATACCAATTGTCTAATGAACTGTTTAGAGTGTGTGGGAACCTGATTAATTGAGGAAACGCCCGGGTACGGCACAGCCTCAATAGACACGAGGTTCGTATGTAAACTCTTGATTCTAATGGTGGGTGTGAGAATGGAAGAAATCCGGGGCAGATCAGATGCGTGCGCGTCCTTTTCCTGTCAAGCTGACACGAGAAACGGAAGGGAACTGCCGGGACCGAAAAGCTGAGTAAGTAGAATATCTAAATTCAGAAACAAAGTCCAGACTTTTTTTTTTTTTTTCCCCCCTCGTGTCTTGCCTTTTTTTGTTGATGGCGTTCTAAGATTGTCGTATTTTCAGAATTGGGCGCTTTTTTTCGGGCTTAGGAACTTGAACCCCTTATTTTGGCGGCGCCGCAAACTGCGACTGTGACAAGGAACCTACTCAAAAGAGGGAGGTGCTTTGGTTCCGGGGTTCGTTCTTGATCAGCCGGAAAACATGACAGGGGCCATTATGAGGGTCGATTGACGATGATGGCCCCAGATTCAAGGATTTGAACGTAGCCTGACTTGGTGCGTGCGCGATGGATGTACAACATGTGTCAAGTTGACGACATTTGAGGGACAAGGCCATTATTAAGAATGAAGTCGATAAATGACGAGGCTGAAGAGCATTTGACAGAATTCAAAGATACCAAAGTCATGATTTATTTTCCCTTCAAGTCTCTCATTTCTTCTCCTCGTGTCTTTTCACCTCAGGTAGCATCCATAAAACCACATGTTCACCGTCAAGGTACATTGCCCCACGTCGTAAACAGCGGCACAGCCCATGTCTCCCCCAAAAACGCCATCAAATATCACGACCCGTCATGATAATTTCCATGTTATAAACCGGGCGTTGAAGAGGCGTCGACCACCAAATTACGGCAGAATTCCATTACCCGCCCTTTGTTTGCGCACTACCGGAATGAATGATTGAAAGGTCTGCTGCATCTTACGACCCAGTCTTATTCCCAGTTTTTCCTGCTGGTGCGACTGCTCGTCGATCATTCTGCGGCAGACAGGTTTTGTTACATAGTCCATGACGGTGTGTGCACAGAGGACAGTGTGTTTGCTACTGTATCGTTACACTTACTTATCCGCATATCCCGGTTTTTGCTTTCGCTATCCAATCAGCATTCAATGTAATGTGTTGGCTGAGCGACTGAATGCAATAGAAAAAGCCCATCAGCCGAATGTATTATTATCTTGAACACTGGCTGACTCGTGGCCACAGCTGAATCAGAGCCTTGTGACTACAAAATATGTAGTTGACAAGTGGCGGGCTTTTGCTTTTCAGCTCCCAGCCAGCCATCAGCATGTGGCTTGCGCAAGGAGACATCCATTGCTGCTCCTCAACCCGGTTATTTTCTTGTTGGCAACGGTGATTCACTCCGTCTCACACAGTCCAGGTCTGAAACAGTCAGCCCTGGGTGACAATTCCTTGTGTCTTTGATTGGCTGCCCGTTGTGGTTGCAGGGTAAGCATTGTCTTTGAACGGTAACATGTTGCGCCAAGTCTAGAATCACCTCATTGCTAGATTTGGATGGTAATATCAATTATGCATGGAGCTGATAATAGTATTGATCTCTCGGTTGAATAGATCAAATTCAATTTGTTATGGTTAAAGTATAGGCTAAAGTATGGTGTCGTGAATCACAAGCCATCATGGTCCTCGCAAATAATGGTGGTGGACTCTTTCAAGTACAGCCAAGAACATTAAACACAAAAGCCAAGATGAATGTACCACTTTAAATACCCGTAAATATACTCCGTGTATCCTTATATCTACATACATATCCTCAAGTCCTGTTTTCCTTTGTAGCCTTATTTATAGAGCTCTATTGGTCATCCCTTGAATTCCCCATTCATCCAATCCCGCGTGAACCACCATGACGCTGTTCTAACACTACCATCACCCTCGGTCCCATCGCTGCTGGAGTCATCTTGCACCGTATCGGGATATTCCCAGTGAAATAACCATCGAAGTTGGTCTTGGTCCACTGGTAGGACTGCGTTTGTCCAGTCACGAGTGCCTGCCGTGTCCTCAACCAGGAAGTTCAGCATCTTCCTTGTTGATACCCTTGAGGGTCGGATGCTGAGGGAAGGCTGATGGCCTCCTTTCGACACCATGCTAGTCGAAGGACGATCCAAGTTGTCCGGGATATCCTTCACATCTCTACCAGTATCATGCCTGAATCCAAGCTCTGGTGTTGTTGCGGGCGAGGTCTTGTCAGGGTACCACACGAACGAGTGATACTTCCGGACATATCTGGTCTCCAACAGCGGCCAGAGGTCGAGTTCAATCTGACCTTTCTGTATATACCCGAATGGTCTCCAGGACAAGAGGACAGAATCGTAGTCCTGGAGCTTGAGGTCGAACCGACACCGAAGCAAGTCTGCCCTCGAAACCAGGTCCGATTGCTCCCCGTATGTTGCGTCCCTTTCGCCGTCTAGGAACGACTGCTTCGTGCCCGTCCATACAGATATTATCGGATCAGGCGCAGCCATTGAACCTGTCCCCCCTTTCTCCTCCAGCTTCTGGGTATACTTTTGGATACAATCCAAAATGGTCAAGTCCCCCAGCAGGAAGACGGCCATCCACCAGATAGCCACCCGAGGCCGACGTGCAATAAACATCTGCAATATCACCTCCACATGCTTCTGCCTTATGGCCGGTCCCAAAACCTCGAGTATTGACGATAGCCACGGTCCTACCAGGTTACAATCGACGTCTGGCTGCCAGAAAATGCTCCAGAGGACCGACCCAACAGATGGAGGATGACTGCCCAGAGCCATGAAGTATCGGATGTCGTCATAGTACTGCCGGATCTCTTCCTCATGGGTATCTTCAAAAAGCCCGGGCTGTGACTTGGTGAGACTCGGCGTTGGTAGCTGTGGCTGAAGATCCATGAAGGTGTAGAACGGCAGTACGAGCGCAGCCAGGAAACTTGCTCGACATGGCGATATGGCCTCCCATTCAGATGTCTCGCTGAGCTCAGTCCCAAGACGAAACAGGTGGCAGAGCTCAATGAGTAGATCCATCGCTTCGGAAGAACTTGGTGCAGAGTGTACTTTCGTGGGCGAGATGGAAGGTCCTCCGATGACAATTTGAGAATCTTGGTTGAGAAAGGTAGCGAACATGGGAAGGTTTCCTTCATCGTTTGCACCCCAGCCGATTTCAGGACTGAGGATGGCACAAAGCCATCTGACGAGTGCGGGGGATGCGCCATTGAGGTCGATCATGGGCGTCTCGTGCTGCTGTGGTGACAAGTGATGAGAAGAGTAGCACACTTCCCGACCCTGCATCTCGAGGATTCGGACTGACAAGATGTACGACCAACACATTGTCAGGACGGCAAGACTGCCGGTAGTGGTTGAATCCAGACCCATAGAGTATGAGGCTGCCTCCTGAGAGATACAGCTGCGAATTGGATCTTCAGCCTGAAGAAAAAACGCCAACCGACGACCGTATCTCAGCATTGGACCATCATCGTCCTGCTCCATGCCCCTCGGACTCGCAAGCTCGGGAGAGAGACTCCACAGCGGTCTTCCATACAGAATCCGATCGGTAGGAAGATGCTCTGGAAGACGGGGAACGTCCATCAAGGCGATGTACGGATCCAACATGCCCGTTGGCCAAAGACCCCTGGGCATCCTCCTCGCTTGCTCGAAGAGAGAATCCCACGTCGCCTTTCCGTCGCGGAAAGTCCGGCGAACGTCGGAAGAAGAAGGTATCAAAGGATCATCTTCTTCGCTGATGAACGGTACATGATCCTCTTCATCAGTAGAAGGATCCGTGTCGTGCGTAGGCGATGGTCGAAGCTTGTTCTTGAACATGGTCGCGTTTTGCGATTTGCGAAACGGCAAAGGAGCACGCGGGGTTCCTACCCAACAAGGCGGTGATTAAAAAATCATCCCCAGCAATGGCCTACTGCAGCGGTTCTTAATCACGTTTCGGTCTTGGCCTGGGAGCCAACAGGAAGAAGCAAACTTGGTGGCGCGCCCGGGAGGTCATGACTGGATAACTTGGACAATCAGGCTCTGGGAGGGGAGCAAATCAGATGGCTTAAAGTAGAACAAACGGGAACGGGCAGGCAAGTTTGATTTGAAGGAACGTAACCGAAGTTGCCGTGTGTGTCTGAGAGGCGGCTGTTGGTTGTTGTCTCTCTCTCCGCACAGGGAAGCGAGACTTGTTGCTTCGGATCCGGGACAAGGTAATTGAGTTTCGGCTGGCGCAATTTATCGGAAGGTCGATTCGATATGAAGTGGCCAATGACAACTGAATGGAGCAGTAGAACGACTTTCTTGGACTTGTGTGCATAGGTAGCTAGCCCTTGCATGAAGGGAGTATCTGCAGCCATTTATTTACTTGAGCTTGATAATTCAATACCCCTACTGCTGGGCTCGGCATCCCAGTAAAACTTGTTATGAAGAAACAATGTAAGCTCAGATCAACTTTGACTCGATCGACTCTTGGCCTCGATCTTGAATTACCCAGGTCTCGACATTAGTGCTGCATCGTCAAGGTAACGACTGGGTAGCTAATCAAGTCAGTTAGAAGCCATGAAAGATATCTAGCGATGAGAGTTTTACTACAAAACGGCCATGGATGCGAAGTGTGGGCGCGTTGGTGATGAGTTCTAGGCTGTTCAGGCAATCGACCAACTCGGCGATGAGAATATTAAGCTGCAACACGATTGTCTACGGCGGGCATCACATCAAGATACAAAAGCAAGGATACAGGCTTATTAATTGACAGAGAAAGCCTCGGCTCTTCTACTATTGCTGCTCGAAGCTTGAAATGAGTGCAGTCAAGGCCCAGCACCGCTCAGACGAGGTGCATGGTCCACAAGAAGGATCTCTTGCTGAGCAAGATACTTTTATGGAAGACTACACTAGTATGCGGCAATATTCCAAGATTTAGCCATGATATAAGTCAAGTATCAGTAAAATAAGGAAAGGGGATACTAGCGAGAGGGAGGCTAGTCCTCTATGCGGCGCTTGCGATGCGTCTTGTTGACCCTCCACTTACTCGTCACTAGATGAATACATTTTTAAACTAAAACATGAAAACTAAACATATTATAGGCCCTCTCTTAAATCTCATCCTCGCCATAATTGACCCAAGGATGCAATCTCCAACCAGTGTTTAGACCAAGACGTCCATGAAACACATCCAACAAACCTACCTAAGCGGGCTTTCACACTCCGACATACCGCTTACATAAAAAAAGCTCTTTTCAATGACCATGTCATGCGTAAAACTTTCCGAGATCTCTCCAGTTTGGGGCTCGTATGTGTGTGCATTGCCCTGAAACCGGTCCGTGGTTCAATAAAAAAACTCCTGACTTCCAAGCTCTGTGGTTGGACGTTGAAGAAAAAACTCGTTCAATATGTATGAGCTGTCAAAATCTCCGCGAAAAAAAAAGGTTAGTTCCCGAATGATCGCTTGCTTTTGGCACGTTGTCAGCTGGATGATGCTTGTTGTTGGTACGCTGATGGTTTTGAGGCCTACCCATCGTGCTTTGACGAGGAGTTCATCAACTGGGACCGAACACGAAGGCAATGGCTCGGTCGCATATGTATTTAGCCATGCTGCCTGGCTAAGGTGATGACCCTAAACGCGAGTGCTGGGCTCATGAATCCCATCTTGACTTGCCACCTGAACAAAACTTCCCCCGCCGTCCAGATTCATACCCTCTTTATCTCTTGCCTCTCTTCCTCCCGACCTCGCAGATACTCACTCCTCACTTCAAAAGGAATTTAACATTTAAATGAGCCTTAACATATATATATATATATGCTATGTTGATGAGTAAAAGCCCTCCTTCAAAAGCGCAAGTTCGTTCCTTCGCGTCGACACTCGTCTAGAGACTGTCGCAAGATTCTCCTGGGGGCCCTCGAACAATCACTTCATAATGCTCTGCGACCTTCAATCCAAGTCAAGTTAACAGAGATTCTCCATCCTGCACTGCCGTAGTTTTCTGATGTTTAGGGAGAAAGAGCTTGCGGCGCTTTTAGTGACAGATTGGATGTAAGTGTAGTAGAAGACGTCAAGACACTCCAAAAGGCCTTCACATTGTGCAATTCAGCACCTTCACCATCGCTAGTTTGTATCATGACGTTCTAGATCCCATCCTCCTCCACATCCCCAACCAACGAGCAATCTCTCGGAGCTCACCTCCGTCTTTGCTCCACATTTCTGCGATATCTTCATCGATCGACTTGACACTCAGCACTTTTGCCAGGGCAGAATTGTTCTAAATAATTCTGAGCTTGATATGTATCCCCCCCTAGACGCCTCAGTGAGATAGCGATGATGATTGAACCTGGACGAACGAGTTTATTGTGATGTCATGTCGACGTTCGTTGATGTTGACATCATACATCTGGGCCTGGACATCACAACAATTTATATAGTCCATTTCAGTGAGAACGGAGCTCTTCATTCTCACAATTATCCTTACTCCACCACTGCGGATACCTTGGAGCTTCTCATCACGCACAAACGTCAATATCACCATACAACTTATCACAAACGACCATGTCTGTCAATCCCGATTCCGCAACTCCCGCTCAGGGCGAGTTCCGTAGTAAAGTCGCCCCCTCCAAACCTCTCACCACCAAGGGCGTACGTTTCTCCCAACATCTCAACCATTCTCTCACTTACACATGTCAGCATGCTCCTGGAGTCCTCGTAGGCAACGACGCCAAGCCCGAATTCCGCGCTGAGCAGCACCCCCCTGGCACTGCCCCTCCTGAGCACATCTTCGAGCCTCAACCCTCGAGTGAATATCCCACGCAGGCCCCGGGCATGGAGGGTGGCGTCTCTGCTTCCGACACTCTTCAAGGCGCCACTTCCGCAGATGTCCACGCTGGCCTTGGTCACCCCGGCTCCGGAATGACAAGCCAGGAGGAGCATGGTGGCAAGAGGAAGAAGGTCGGTGCTGGTCTCGAGGGTGTTGGTGCGAGCTTGACAGATCCCATCCATGACAAGGGAGCTGATCGGGAACATGAAACTGATTATCGGGGCAAGGGTGGTGAAGCCGCAGTCAACTACCCTGGCGCTGAGGAGAGAGTGGCTGCTAGTGCCGAGGAGGTTGCCAGTGAGAGGCGTTAGAGGCATGCCTGCGGAGCATGACATGAACGATTGAACCTGTACTATAAGCCAGGAGTGGCATAATGTGTAAATGTCGAATGACAAAATCACCAAAAGTCCTGATCTAGCTGTCAAGCAGTGGGGTTTCTTCCAGTCAGCATGGGATATACTCAGATCATGGGGGTATCGAAGCAGAGAGCAGAGAGACGTCTGTGTCAATGGCCACACGAGCTGTTAGATCAAGTGTTGGGTCATCGTGAACGGAGGCTGCAGCCCGATGCTCTGGGCGAACGCCTCTTATGGCAGATCAACTAACAACTTGGTCTCAGAAGCAATTCTCTGCCGCGTTATACGCAAAGCCCTTGCTAAACGCGCCTAGTAGATGGACTCACACCCCAAATTATCCATCTGAGACATCCATTGGCGGCTTGAGGCGTTTCAGCTCTCCTCGTAGGGCACACCACGGCACTGCAACTTGGCAACCTGCATAAAGCCAACGGCTTAGCTCCCAACTTCTTCAACACTAGACGGGACGGGCCCGCGGAAGATGAGCACCCGCGTATGGAACGGGACCGAGGAAGCTGGCCGAAGCTGATCTTGTGCCTCTTTGCCATTTCGGGATGATGAGCTCGGAGGCCGAGTCTGGCCGGATGTCCGCTTGTGCTGTCCCAATACCAAGGCCCCGGCGGCAGGCAATCCCACTTGGATACAGCCACATGAACCAAAGAGAGGTCCCAAGAATCCAGTTTGTCAGTGCTTGGAACTCGTTGTTCATGTCTTGCTGGTTACACAGGGTCAGGGTCCTGTGGGTTGTCGAGTGCCAGCCGGTTCCCGGAAAATTAAACGCCATGCAGAGTCTGACAGCGTCCAAGCACGCCCAGGGACGAAAGACAACACCACATCTTGCAAGCGAGCACATCTCGCAACCGAGTTCGGCTCCAGGAGAGCCAAGGTCATCTTGGGAAGAGCCGATCGCGGCGAGGAGGGCCCTAGTCTTGGCGTTTAACCGTCTCCGCCGAGCTTCGCGCCAGCGCATGGCGCCCAAAAAGGTTGTCTTTGCCTTGGAACCATCATGTACTGGCCAAAAGGAACAACGGCCGACGAGATGCGACGATCATCAGGTAGGTTGGGCCCCATGGGCCATGTGGCGCGAGGGTGGGAGTAAAGTTCCCCGAGCTGGGGCCCTTTCAGCCCTGTTCATGGGCCTGTCCTTGCGGAGGGGTTGCTGAGAGCTGGTGATCTGACACCACTGTTGGAGCCGTTGGCTTGCAATGGGTGCATCGAGAGCGGGATGTACACTGCGATCCTGGGACACTCCCGCAGGGCGTCGCCGTTATTGGCGATGGGGGCCCTTGGAGCGCGGGATGGTGCTTCGAGACATGGTGCAGTACCGGTGGTGGTGTTGTTGTTGATGCGGCCAACACGCAGGCGAGGTTGCATGAGGTGAAATGAAGGCAAGAATGTCAGTGAGGCAATATCAAGTTGTCAATAGTGAGCTGCCGGATCGGTGAGGATGGTAGTACAACGTCGAAGGCTCAGCCAGCCCGCGAGACTGGACAGAGCATGATATCTGACCATGTCCTACACATGAAGCCGAACGTTTCCATCACCACCATCAAAGCCGAAACCCTTCAAAAGCCGATTTCTCCATCTTGAAGCCGACGGAGTAGTCAGAAGCTAGAATCAGCAACAGCCTTGTTTCGGCGCGGTCCCGTGGCCCCTGGCAGTGATCAATCCAGGGCCCCTTCTCCACCGCGGGGGTACCGCGAGGGTTCGATTGGTGGTGGTTCGGCGATGGGTCCCAGGATGACAGCCAAAAACGACGATCGGCCTGGATGTTAAACGCGATTTGGCAGAGATAATCAAGGTGCGGCCGACCCTGATTGATATTGGTGATACTATCGGGGTAAGAACCGAGAATCCGAGCCTCAGAAAGAAGGTAGAATGTTGGATTACCTAATGTGAGAAATTGTTAGCGGCACGGCAAGCTGTGGGTTAAGTGTGCTTGTAGGGCGTCAAACCCCCATGTTGTTGGCCGACTTGATCAAGCAACAACCTCATCGACATGCGCTCTGAGCTTCTTTCAGCTACAGTACTAGTGTTGGATCTCGGAGCAACCGCCGCAAATAGTCTGCCTTGCCGGGACGGGATTGGGCGAATGCGGAGCCAGAGATAATCAACCATTATCAATCAGTAATTACCTGCCAGGGCCTACAATGCCACGCCCCGATACGAGAAACTGGAGGCAAAGACGGCGAACTCTTTCGATTTTCCGGCCAAGGGTGTCAACACCGAGGCGGGAACGGCGGGACTGGTCCGGTACTCGGGGAGTGATTCGCCTCTTGGCTTGTGTCAAGTCGTCCAGTCGTTCCAAATGTGGCTTTACTCTACGCTTTGACTGCGTGGGATGAACCCCAGTAGTCCTAGTGTGTGTCAATGTGCCTGGCCGCTTTTGGGGAGGGACATCGACTGATGATGGTCTCTTTGATTGAATGACCCAAAATATGGGACGCATCTCGTGAAGTTCCAACGTACGTCTAGAAGAGATGGGGCTAGTCTAGAAGTCTACTGGTACTTTTTCCATTACCCAAGTGTCCTCCCACCATGATCTGGAACTCGCAAGAGAAGGTCTCCATTTTCACGGCAGGATCCATCACAGACCTTGGATGCACCCTGTACCAGTGGACGGGATGCCTGGGGGACCGTGTGAGAGGTCGAGAGAGTTCCGTCATGATTCCGCGCTCTTACATCCTTGATCCTTTTTCGCTACGTGACCGACTCTGATCTGCTTTACCTTGACTTTACTTGAGTTAACCTTGAAAATGGTGTTGTACCTTAATTTTTCATCATCTTGACTTCGGATCCGGCGGCCTCCACTCGGCTGGCGCCCTTTCAGCCCCAGACCCTTGTCTGATCTTCTCATTTTGGGTACAAGCTGCCGCTGCCATTTTACCTAGGGCATCAAGTACACTTCACCGGCGGATCCACAGCCACGCGCCGGCGCACATCTTCATCTTGTTCTGTGACGCACATGGCACCGAGGATTCCATGATGCCATGCAGAAACAAGTGACTGGCTGTTCTGTTCTGTTACGTTTTGATAATCTACAGATGCTCTTCACCTTGACTCACCTTATTCCCTCCCTTACCCACTTCCAACGCACCTTGGACGGAGCAAGAGCCAGGACCCAAGTCCAAGGACCCAGGACCCGAAGACCGAGGGGCACCCCCATCGTTCGCTTCCCCTGGTCACTTGCATTGCATTACCCATGGATGCCCTCCCTCCCGCTCCGTCCATCCATCCATCTCTGTTCAAACAACAAACACTCACTCGCTGTCAGAGGCGAGGGAGGGCCAGACCAAACGGCTAGAGGGCTCCTCTCTCTCCAATCAATCTCTCGATCCCGTGACCAGGTCCCTGGCCTCAACCCACTCGCCGCCTTTCACGCCTTTCACTCCATTCCAAGCCAGGCTAAACCCACCTGGTTCGTCCATACATATCGCTCGCCTGTCCTGTCCATTCATTCTACTCCATCCGTCCCCGTCTCGTCTACATCAACTCTTCAAGCGCCGCCTCTCCCGTCCTGGTTTTGACTTTTCGCTCCCCTTGCTCTAACCTAACCGTACCGTACCACACCACAACCTTCTTGCCCCTTCCCGTTTAAACCTCCCGCCATTAACGCCCTGTGACAAGCGACCTGCGCCCACCATCACCGCTACCACTACCGGATCTTGTCTGCCCAATCCTCATTTTGGATACCGAGTGGAGAGACAGAGTCTTGGCTTTATTACTTGGCCACGGTAGAAGACATTGACATTTTTCGGCAAACCCGTTTTTTTCTTCTTCGTTTGTCTTCCCAAACATTTATTTATCATTATCGAGGTTTCACCTTGCAAACGACAGATGCACTCTTCCTCACATCGTCTCTCCCTGGCCAGGCGCCGCTGAGATCCCGCCTCCACACAAACGTCTGTGGTCCATTCAAGGTGTCGGGTGCCTGACAGTGACAGCTTGCCCGTTGTGGGTGAAAGCTACGTACCCGATTCCGAGTGCCGAACTGTCCCCGTTGGTTCAAGGTTCCAGTCGGCTGGGGTCCTTGGCCTTCTGCCTTGGGCAGCTTCATTCAGCTCCTTGTTGCATTGAATCCTTTAGCTGAGTTGGGCTGAGGCTTCAACTCGACTCTACTCGAGCTGGCTTGCGATATAAGAATCAATTGCTTCTTTTCTGGCTGTAACGCTGGATTCTCTAAACTACCGCAATCATGGAGATCCAGTTCTCGCTTCCAATCAATACCGTTCGTGCCGCAACCTCCGTCGGGTGAGCTTCCCCAAACAAACCCCTTGTCTCGTCGTCGCGCAAGAACTCAAAAGCTGACCGAGCGCGTTTTTCGTATATAGGACGTCGTCAACCGCAACAGGAAGGTCTGCGCATGCTGCTGCGGCGAGAGGCGGTACTCATCGTTTCGCCCTTGAAACCCGTACCCGGCATACCCGGCGTAGCTCGACCAGGGCGCGCACGGGATGCAGCACCTGTGAGTATCTGTGCAGTTATTCCCCATGTTGAACGCGTCACTGACAGTATGTAGGCAAGTATGTACAATCGAGCCCCTGCATTATCGCCAAGTGCCGGCTCCAGTGACATCTCGCGGATCATTAGAGACAACGCTAACACTTGCGTCATAGGAAGCGGCACGTCAAGTGTGACGAGACCAAGCCCTCGTGCCTCAATTGCATGAAATGGCGTGGCTATTGTGACGGTTACACCGAGAATCCTTCAGCTTCCGCATCTTCAACCTCTCCCACCACCACATCCGCTCCCTCCGAACAATCACGCCCGACAACCGCCGCCACCTACCGCTCCACTTCCACCGTCAACTCTAGTTCCACGGTTAGCTCCAGCAGTTCGCTGGGCTCCAGCACTTCGATCAGCTCCTCCTCCACGAGCATTGCAACGTCAGATATCAAGGTTACCGTGGGCTCCACTGCCGTCGTTAGACCAAGGACACCGCCGATCTTCGAGGAACCCGCTGTCAACACCGTCTGCTTCGCCAATAGCGATCAACGCGCCTACTTCGACGAGTGGTCCAACCTCACCATCAATTTCCTGAGCGGCGGCCTCGGGAATTCGCGACTATGGACGATTACAATGCCTCAGCTTACACTACAAGAGCCTACGTTGAGATATGCGGCCATGGCTGTGGGCGCCCTGCGCAAGGCCTCCAATGTCGAGTTTGACGCCTCATCCCCCAATGACGACCTCATGAGCGATAACAAACACTACCTCAATGCCATAATCTATTACTGCGAGGCCCTCCGCCTCCAGTCCAAGGCTCGACCATCAAAAGAAGGCCTCCGAACAGCCATGTTGTCGTCACTCCTCTTTATCTGCTTCGAGACGCAAAGGGGGAATATGCCGGCCGCCCTCAAGCATGTCACGCATGGCTTCAGTATGCTCAATGAGCTTTCCGCTTGCTCCGAAAAGGCACCCGACTTGGTCAGCATTGCTCCTGCGCCCCCTGCGTTGGTCCAGGAGATTCTGGACTGTTACAAGCCTCTGGAATTGCAGTCACGTTCGTTTATGGGGTCATATAGGAAGTTCTTCTTCCCCCCTAAACCGCCTGCACCGGCTTCCAGTGATCCTTTCACAAGTCGAAGCTCTAGCCCTGGCAGAGCAATGTCTGTCTCCAGCCCACCCAGTCAGCCAGGTTCACCATGGACAAGTTCACCAACTCAACAAGTACCGACAGGCTTGCCCAGTCCTCAAAGTCAAGGAAGCCCATGGAGTGCATCAGATCAACAGACACCTCCACGAGCGCCTCAAGGGCCCCCGCAAAGACCACCAGGTATCGCCCCCTTTACCAAGTACTCGCCCTATTTCAAGCCCCGAATCACGAGCATCAAAAATATCGAGGACATGCCTCCAGCATTCACCAGCTTTGAAGAAGCTCGTGACTATTGGAGTCTGCTCCAGAGGCAAATGATTGGACACGTCCCCATGCTTACCGTGGTAACGGCGCAGCTTGGCCTCACCAGGGTCAAGGAAATGGGGGAGCTCGAGATGAAGTTGTCAAGTGTGACAAAAAATCCCAGGATCTCCAAGTTTGTTGAGGAATCACGGTATTGGCTGCAGAGGTGGTCAAAGTCATTTGATCCCCTGCTTCAGTCTGCTTCCAACAACCGGCAGAACGACATGCAGCCATACTTGGTGGCCATCAACCTACGCATCGAGTTCTTGATCCTCTACATTTACACCGCCATGCCGCGGTATACCGGCATCGAAAAGGCCCGTGAGCTTACACCGTATTACCACGAGATCAACACGTTGGCCGAGATATTGATCTCGTGCCGTCCCAGCTGCGGCTTCGCCATGGACTCGGGCTGGACCTGGCCACTCTTTGTCTCGTCGTTCGGGAGCCGGGACGAGTTCGTTCGAGACGAAGCGATTCGTATTCTGGGCCAATATCCCATCCGCAACGCCTTGCGCGACAGCCGAGTCTTCCGAGCGATTGCGATCAAGAACCGTGAGGTGGAGATGATGAACTCGATGGAAGGCGACGAGCACGAGCAGTGGCTACGACTCAGGAGACGAGAGATTGTGTTTGAGGATCTGGGAACCAACATCATCTTCCGATCGGCTCAGAAGAACCCTGCCACCGGCGAATGGGAGCTTGTCGAGGAAGTATCGGCCTTCCTAGTCCGCCCCGACGGGCTCCTTGACTGGCACAGACAACCCGTTTCGGACTCGGCCTCGATTCTTTCAGGTGTCTGCTAAAGCAAACATTGACGCGACATGATAGATGCACATATAGGTACATAAAAGGTGGGAAAGGAGGGGTTTAGACAGCTTTGATGGAGTTTACTGGCGTGCCTGTTTTTAGACGACATGATATCTAGCCATTGGACTATGGACTCGGGGATTTGATGGCGTTCTTGGGGTCAATAGGGGCCCTGTTTTTATTGTAGGATATGCCGGGAGGGAGAGATCAGAGACAATGCCTTGTTGGATATGGTGTTGCATGCCATCTGTTGGTGGACAGTAGGAATGAACAAGATGCCCTCAGGGCCTGACATCGCTTTTGCCTCCAGACCTATCTCTCGACTTAGAGTACCTCAAACAGTGACTGAAGCATCTTCCCATCCTCATTTTCCAATCCCTTCCAGTTGTCTTCCTCCAAAAACTCCTCGACGTTATCCCCAGCCCTCTCGAGGTACCACACTCCAACCTTGAAAATCTCGTCAAATCTCTCATTGCCCTCGTAGGATTCACATGCCTGGTTCACCATCTCTCGGCCATGCGTGATAAACGCCCACCTCATCAGCCGCAGGGTCTCATCGCCCGCCCGCCGTCTCAACCGCAACCCTGCACGCTCGGCGTACCCCGCGCAGAAGCGCAAGGAAAAGGCCGAGACGGCACGACGAAGGGCCGAAGTCCGGGGGTGCGAGAGTAGCTCGCAGTGGAGATGGGCAAGAAACTGCGCCAGATCTCCGTCCACACCACGGCCGTTGAGTTGGCCAAACTCCCAGTCCACCAGCGTGGGGGTCCAGTCTTGTTCTTCTGCATCGCTGGGATCGCGCATTAGGATGGAACCCTGCGTGAAGTCACCCATGGCTAGGGACCAAGGATGCGCTCCCTCCTGCGCGTTGAAACCTTCTTTGACACGGGCGAATAGCTTGTCGGCGTTGGGAGTGCTAGCGAGACGACGTCGGAGGGGTTCGATGGCAGCGGTGCGCACAATGTCCCGTGTAAGCGAGTGCGTGAGTTTGGCAGCTGCCAGGGGATTCGAGGTCTGGACTCGGATGACTCTCTCGGGGCTGTGTATCGCTGCAAAGATTCTTCCGAGGTCGTAGGCTAGCTCTTCGATCTTGGGGTGTACTTCGTCCCAGGGTCGGTGGGATTGCTGACGGAGGAAGTCAAAGATGTTGACAAGGTTGCCGAGATCGCTCAGTATAAGGACGGAGGCTTCTTGGTCGGAGGATGAGAGTCCAAGGTCTGACTCCTTACCTTCTCGATGGTGTAGGCATCGAGGAGAATTCCAATACGGTTCTCGTCGGAGATAGGAGAGGGCGCCGTGCTCTGAGAGGAGGTCGAGGAAGATGGCTTCAACTTCCTGGACAACTGTTATTCAACCACCGCATCAACGCAAAGTGTGTCTTACCTGACGCTTTGTTGAAAAGGCCCATTCTGGACCTGCGACCTCGACATATGGCTTTGCGTGCTTGAGAATGACGGACTGAGGCGCATTCGACTGGGCGGGAGATGTCTGCGTCGCGCGGAGAGTAGTGTTGACAAGACCACCAGAGAGACGATTAAAGGACCATGACGTCCCAGTGTACAGAGAAGAAAGATATCTGTCGTAGTCTGCCTCCATTGTGTCGTCGGCCTCCAGTTTTCCCACGATAGCTTGAAGGTGGAGTTCTGATGCTCTTATGCTGGATGACGGTGAGGGGTTGTGCAAGGTCCAATGACAGCTGCCAAGCAGATGCAAAATGTCTCTGATTCACTCACCGTTGACCAACGTTGTGCAAAGAAATTCTGGAATGTTTGATCGGTCAAGGCTGATGCATGTGACTTGAGAAATTGTGTCTGTACGCTAATGCGAGGTACAAAGTTGATGGCAGGTATCACGAGCAAACGCATCATGCTTATTCTACGCCAAGCTGTTTGCTGGGTATCTACAGAAAAAGACACGGGAGCGTTGCAATAATAGAACGGTGATAGCACGAGCAAACAGAATTCTGTGCAAAAAAACCTACCCTGCTGAGCAAACTGACAGTGCGAGTGTGGCACTAGATGCAGCTTCCCGATGCCTCAATATCTCTGCCGCGTCACTCTGTAGAATTTCCCTTGCCCCCCTTTCAATTTCCTTCTGCACACAGAATCGCCATAAAAGTTCAATTCTGTTTCATCCCTCCTTCTTTTCTATCTTTTTGAATATCGACAGGAGAGCTTGAGTGTCAAGTCCAAGTTTGCCCCTGACACTTCCTCTAGCGGAGACACCTACTCGACGAGGGACGACGTGGGTGTATCTTTCTTTTTGATGGTGGCGGGGGATGTTGTCTTGAAGAAGCTGCCACTGGAAGTGAGTACTCGTTCCTATATACATTCTGTTTCCGTTGGTTCATCCCGGAGAACCTCCTTTGCCTTCTTCTGGTTTGCACAACACCCAGCTCCTTCCACCTCTCTTCCCGCCGTCACTTACTTCTTCCCATCACTACAGCATCCAATACAGTTTAGATTACACCCTGCTACCCTCTCGAGGCTTACCAGGCCTTCCCATCGACGACGCCTTCCGAAAATTTCAACCGAGTCCTTCTACACCTATCGACTGCCGTACCACTTCGAGGAATTCGAACCGAATCGAAACCGAGACGAGCGAAACATTCCTGGCATTTCCTGGAGAGCCATTTATACCTCTTGTAGGAACTCTGGGTGGTGATTGCGCCGCCAAAATACGCGACCAGGGGCGAGTATTAGGCATCGTCGAACCATCGTCCGGCGCATTCTTGACCACCTACCTAAGGAATCAGGAAAGGGCGAGACCTTCCCCCCAAGAGCGCTGGGGAATAATCAAAGCAACAGAATCTTGCTAGATGCATGGAACTTCTTCTCGGAGCACACTGGTTGGGTACTTACTGGCAAGTGTGATCACCTAATGTCCACTCACCTCCTCCTCTGACTTGAGCACCCTACCTAATAGAATTCCAAAGCCATCAGGGCATTGCCAGTGTCAAGAACTGTCAATGGCCGTGCGTCATAGCTTCTCTTGTTGCAGCGTTCCTCAGGCAGGTATCATCCCCTCCAAAAAAATTCCCAGTGGGTAAAGCTCCTTCCCGAGTTCGTTCACCTTTCAACTCCCGCACCTTCCCTCTTTTTTTCTTCTTCTCTCCATCACACTTCTTCTTCAGCTTTCATCTTCCTTTCTCAAGTGCACTTGTTACTTTTGTGACATCTTGTGCAGAGAGTTTGATAGTAGCTGCATTTCCGGTTTTAGAGCTGGTGGGCAGAATCGCATCGCCCTGCCTCGGTGGTTACCGGGCACCTGCTCTGATTTTGTTTTGATTGTGACGGTCTTTCCAGCAGTCTTCCAAAGTTGGTTCTTCCCCTCTTCTCTTCTCTTCTCTTCTCTTCCCTTCCTGTCCCCTTCTCAATAAGAAGAACACTCTCCTCTTCTCCTCTCCTCGTCATCATCATCCCCATCTTCGCATTGTTTCGCCCAAAGAACTGCAGCTCGAGTAAGCCATTTCTTTACCCTTCATTCCCCTCTGTTCCTCTTCTTTGCCCTTCCATGCATTTCCCCTCTATCCCCCATACCGCCTCTTCTTGCCCTTTACCCATGCGTTAGCTCCAACCCATGGATCGATACTGACATTCAGCAGACACAGAGATTCATTGAGTTCCACCGCCACCATGAAGGAAGGCGAACAGGTAATATTCCTCACTCTCTCCCCTCTGCGCGCGCTGACACGCACCACCTAGCTCCAGATGGAGCAACCTTCCCTTGACATCATATCCCGCTACATCCTGAACGAGCAGTTGGAGCCTGAGGAGGGCACTCACCTCAAACCATGGCAAACTCTGCCTGAGATTCCGGAGCCAGACGAGCTGATGGCTTCCGATCCTCCTGTGGTGCCTCCAGGGACTCTGGACGGCGAAGCTCTCGACAAGGGCGGGTACCTGGAGTCCCAGTACCGGATGTGCCGTTTCGAAGGCACGGAGCTCCTTCGACGAGCTGTCAACGAGTTTCGGGGTCGCCCTGCAATGGCGGAGAGTTCCGACTTCTTCATCTACACCCAGGTTCGTTAGCTGCCTCCTCTGACCTCTGACACTCTAACTCACTGTTACAAGGTCCATGTGCAGGGCTACATGTTTGCCCGGGCTGGACCAGCCTGCAGAATCTCCTTCTCCACGGAGCGTTCTCCCACTCAGGTTGTGTGGAGTCAGTGCACACGTCTTACCTCTGGCACTCTCGTCGCCCTTTCGCCGAGCCGGGACAATTTCAGAACCCAGTGCTACGTCGCTGTCGTTGCCGCCAGGTACCTCATCGGAGGCCTCGAGCCCAATCCTGATGATGGCGAGGATGAAAATACACCTCCTCGAATCGAAATATTCTGGTCCAACTGCCAGGACGCCATCCTCGATCCCTCTGTCGAACTAGTCATGCTTGAGGCGAAGGGCGGCTACTTCGAGACTGTTCGCCATGCAATGGTTGGACTCCAACATGCTGCACTGTTTGAGTGAGTTTCTCTTTGCCCCTTTATGTGGAAGCAGGCTAACCATGTCTTCTCCCAGATCCAAGTTTGACAAGTACATCATCGATGGGTATGCCCGTGACCCCAAGGCTGCCTACCTCCAAGAGGCTCCAGGACAGACTGCACAAGTTCCAGAGAGCGCTGAGTCGTTTGATTTGTCCCAAGTCGAAGCCTTCAAGCGCATGACTTCTCGCGAGCTGGCCATTGTCCAAGGCCCACCTGGCACCGGCAAGACTTTCACCTCCGTCGCTGCTCTCGAAAGCCATGTTCGCACACTGCAGGAAATCTATGGCGAGAAAAAGCCATTCCCTCCAGTGTTGGTTTCTGCTCAGACCAACCATGCACTCGACCAGCTCCTCACTCGATGTGAGAGTGAGTTTGGCGCCGTCATTTGTCGTCTTGGTGGTCGCACTGAGAACGAAGAGATCGAGAAGCGCACCTTGTTCAACATCAGAAAGCAATCCAGTCTGTCGCGTGGGCCCATGAATGGAGAGAGTTCCCGGAAGAGAATTCTCAGCCGGATTGAGCACACCTTGTCCACCTGTTTCCCAGACTGCTTGATCTCTGCTGAGGAGTTTTATGAAGCAAAACTTATTACGAAAGAACAGTTCGACTCCCTTGATGACGATGAGTGGGAGTGCGCACCCTTGGTGAACAAGAACAATGGAGAGGTCTCTTCCAGCACCATGGTGCAATGGCTTGATGGACATGTCGAAATGGACCAAACCTACGTTTACCGTCCCCCTAGCGGTCAAGCAGCACCTCCCCCAGTGGATGATAGCCCCGACGAAGCTGACGACCAAGAGGTGGACGAAAAAGAACGGCTTCAGGGCCAGTTTTTTTCAACCCAGTTCAATGCCACCGGCAAAGTCCCAATCACCAACTCAGGAGAAGCTGCTTGGTTCTACAGGGCCTCCAAGCTCTTGGACATGCATCGAAACTTGTACGACATCAAGCCGCCGCAACGTGGCATGGTCTACCGATATCTCCGGAAGCGACTTGTTGACAAGGTGGCCGAGAAGTTTCCCACGTTTCTCAGAGAGTACAAGGCAGCGTGCGACGTTATCAAGATCGGCAACTGGGACAAGAGTGTTAGAATCATTCGCAACGAACGCATCGAGATTCTGGGTTGCACAACAACAGGATTGACCAAGTACCTTGGGCTCATCGCTGCGTTGAAGCCTCGCATCTTGATGATTGAAGAGGCGGCTGAGACCAGAGAGGCAAACATCACATCGGCTATGTATCCATCTCTGGATCAGATTGTGCTTGTGGGCGATCACCAACAACTAGTTCCACACATCGATGTTCGCGAACTGGGTCGAGAACCGTACAACATGCACGTTTCCCTGTTTCAACGGCTGGTCCAACTCGAACTTCCTTTCTCAAAGCTACGAGTGCAACGCCGAATGATTCCCGCCATACGAGAGGTGGTCAATACCTTCTATGCAGACCTAGAGGACCACTCTTCTGTCACCGATCCCTCTCGTCGACCACCCATCCCAGGCATGGGTGGGCGGAATCTCTTCTGGTTCCATCACCACTGGCCCGAGTTGCAGAATCCTGACGACTTTTCCTTCTCTAATCCCAGAGAGGCCGACATGATGGTTCGATTTGTGAGATACTTGGTGGTGAACGACATGCGACCATCTGCCATCACTCTCCTGACTTACTACAAGGGTCAAGTTAACCTGCTTCTCGAAAAGCTCCGACGAGACCAGGTCCTTTCTAACTACAATCCCACCAAAGAGTGGTCAGTTCGTACAGTTGACGGGTTCCAAGGCGAAGAAAATGACATCATTCTTCTCTCTCTGGTTCGAAGTGCCAAACCCGGTTTCGTTGACAATGAGAACCGAGCAGTGGTTGCAACAAGTCGAGCAAGACGTGGCATGTACATCTTCGGCGATGCCCTGAATCTTCTGCAGAAAACCCGCACAAGCCGCGCCACCTGGGCCAAGGTGTATGATGTCTTCGTTGATAACGAGTGCATCGACGTGTCTCTCCCAGTTACTTGCAAGAAGCATGGCAGAGTGACTGAGATCGGAGATGTTGATACGTGGGACACCATTCCTGGATGTGGTTGCAGCCAGAGGTGCGATGAGAAATGCCCCAACGGTCATCCATGTCAAACGACCTGCCATCCATCGGACCAGGCCCGTCTCAAGTGCAGACACGCCTGTGAGAAAGTCCTTTCATGTGGCCACGGGTGTGGTTCTTTTTGCGGAGATCCTTGCGAATGCCCTCATCGATGCACTAAGCCTCCCTCTGTCACGATGCCACTTAGAGGCAAGCTAGTGCCACAGGGTCGAGGTGGAAGACAAGGAAACGGGAATGGCGCTTCACGAGGCGGCAGGAACTTGGGAAACCGAGGTGGTAGAGGCGGACGAGCTTCTCGAGGAGGCCATACTCAGAACACTGCATTCCCTGGCAGAGATGTCCCTGTCGCGGCTGGAAGGCGAGAGCCAGAACCCCAGACTGTCCACCAAGAGCCTACCAGCGAGGAACTGATGGAGATGGGTTACTATTCCCACATGTCGCAGCCCCAGCCAAGCGAATCGAGGCCTCTGGACAACCCCCAGACGCCATTCCAGAGCGGTGCCAACACGTTGACCGAAGACTCGCTGTCGGAGAAGTGGAGCCCAGAGAAGGTACAGCGACGTGATGCCATGCTCCGAGAGGGCACTCGGCGACAGGGCCCGTCTAGCTCGCGTCCGATGGAGGTTCGGGTGTCATTTCGCCAGACAACCATGGCGGCTGATTGCACGCGGGTGTGTGGGCGTCCATCGCACACCAAGTACACGATCCCAGCGCCGTCGCCGAAGCGAGGTGCTGAAGCAGCTAACAGCGAGGCCAGTGTCGGTGCTGCTAAGCAGCAGAGCAGGAAGCACCTGGTCCTTGATGCGGCGGCGGGGTTTACGAGCATGGCAGACTATGCTGGTTCGAGTTCGGCGGAGTCGCAGAGTGGCCAGGGTGATGATGGAGAGGATGACTTGATTAGTTTTGAGTGATAGTAAGTATGGGCATGGGTATGGTAATGGGTACGGGTATGGGTATGGGTATGGATGGGGATGGCACTTTTTGTACTTTAGGTAAGGTCTATGAAGAATTACGAATGTTTTGATAGAGTCTTAATGTTGTGTCTTAGTGATGATGTTGTGATGTGCTTTATGTTGTTGATATTGAAGTCATGTTCAGGAATGGGTGATGCTCGTCCATGGTGGGGAGATCTCAAGAGCCTGCCCCCCTAAAGACACAGGGGTCAGGGGCCCTCCATTGAACGGCATCCGCCACGGCACCCGCACGGCTGATTCCATAACCTCACCTCCACGCCACGGGCCCGACCAACCAGAGGCGTCAAAGCTGCCACCACCACGTATTCGATTCGACGACCCCGAAAGCGACGGATGCCATCAGATGAGCAAGTTTCCACTGTCTCCTGAGATCGCTTGTGGTCAATTCTTTTTCTTTTTTTTACGTATATATTTCTTTGAGCACTTCTTATTGATCTTGAGTTTCTCACGTCTCATCGTCACGGCCCTTACGACACATCATCCGCGCATTCGCATCCAAACGCCATGGCTGGACTCGATCCCGTCGCGAGGAAGAAGGTTCTTCGCGTAATTGCCGTTTCGCTATTGCTCGATCTGGTATGTTCCAACTCTACACGCTGCATGCATACGCCCGCGATTCTAACAAGAAAACTCTAATCTAGATCTCCTTCACCTTTATCCTCCCGTTGTTCCCGAAGCTTCTCGAGTTCTACCGCGATCGCGAAGGCGAGGAGTCCTCGCTCGACGACAATGGCCCTCGGACGCTCCTTCAGACTGTCCTGTCTGGCCTGCACCGCTACAAGACCTCCTTTTCACGTCCGATAGAATCGCGATATGATATTGTGCTGTTGGGCGGTGCGCTGGGCTCCATGTTCTCGTACGTCAGCAAACCAACGTTGGGCGCTTGTCACGTTTTGCTAATATTGTCTTTCCATATAGACTCCTTCAGGCCATTGCTTCTCCCCTCATCGGCGCCCTCTCCGATCGATATGGCCGTCGCAAGGCCCTCCTGGCCTCCATGTGCGGTAACATTCTCTCCGTCCTGCTCTGGGTCGCGGCCGTCGACTTCCGTACCTTTATTGCGAGTCGAGTCGTTGGTGGTTTATCCGAGGGCAACATCCAACTGTCAACGGCTATGGCGAGCGATATCTCGGACGAGTCCTCCCGCGGTGCTACCATGGCTCTGATCGGTGCCTGCTTCTCCATCGCCTTCACCTTTGGCCCTGGACTTGGTGCATGGTTGAGCAGCTTCTCGACCGTCGCCGCGAATCCCTTTGCGACGGCAGCCGGCTTCAGTCTGGGCCTGATTGTTGTCGAGACGATTTATCTCTACTTCTGTCTCCCCGAGACGTTGCCTGCATTGACTGGAATCAACGTCAAGGAGGGCAAGGAAAAGAAGGCGGCTCCCAAGGCCGTTGAGCGCACCAACTCTCACTTCATCCTCAATGCTGTGCACTTTGTCTTCCTCCTCTTCTTCTCCGGTATGGAGAGTTCTCTGTCTTTCATGACTTACGAGCTCTTCTCATTTACCTCTGGCAAGAATGGTCGACTTCTGGGCTACGTCGGTCTGGTCGCATCAATCCTCCAGGGCGGCGTCACGCGACGCCTTCCTCCTCTCCTTTGCATCAAGATCGGCACACTCGCCTGTCTCGCATCCTTTATTCTTCTTGGCCAGATTACGACGATTGGAGGACTGTACTTGGCGGCTACATGCCTTGCTATGACGTCCGCTACTGTCGTCACTGGTCTCAATGCGCTGAGCAGCTTCGAGGCTCACGAGGATGAACGTGGAAACAAGCTGGGTATGCTCCGCAGCTGGGGCCAGCTGGGTCGTGGACTGGGACCTATCCTGTTCACGAGTGTGTACTGGTGGGCAGGCCGAGAAGTCGCCTACGGTATGGGTGCGACTGGCATGGTGGTCGTTGTCGCAACAGTATTTGCCGGCTTGAAGACACCCAAGGGCATGGAGAAGGCGAAGGATAAGAAGAAGGAGGGCAAGGCGCAATGATCGGTATGTCTGGGTGGAATGATGACCTGGCGTTCATATAGAGGAGGATGCATAAGGGTTTGGCCAAGCAGGACTTGGCTCGATCCGATATACACGGCCTCAGGGCCATGGGGATATACCAAATAGTAATTGGTCGTTCAAACAATGCTTTAATATTGTTTCTTACGTGGTTCATTGCCAGAATAGTGCTTAGACTGACCTGGGTGCTGTTCTACATAGGTAGTAGGTAGGTAGGGTGAAGCACACACTAAGCATATTCAATAATCAATATCACCAAGGCAGATTTGCAGCTTCAAGCGCAATTACAGTGGCCAAGAACGAGCTAATCCCCTTCGACCAGAGAGCGCCGACTAAAGCGCAGGATTCCTCTAGTCGAGGGAAAGTGCAAAAAAAAATGCAAAAAAGTTACCCGCACCCGGATTTGCACCGGGATCCTTGGCTCACACCTATACTGTTATAGGAGTCCAACGAGTTGCTATTACTCTATACGGGCTTCGTTCTTGACCGTTCGACCACGGAGCGAGGCCTCGGGGCTGTTTGTTGGGGTGGGTATTTGGTATTGCAGCCTATATGTTGATGTGCAAGTGTTTGCCAGTTGGTGGCGGCTGGCGGGATGATGCAGCTGGTGATGGAGGCACAGGCGGGAGTATGCAGGCTGTACAGGGACGGTGTGAGGAGCGTCGGTTTCGAATGTGCAATATGGTCGTGAGGAACGCATGAAAAGTCGATTTATATCTGTAGGATGATCTCGATGGTAATTTGGTTGTTTGTTGGTTAAAGCCAGGTATATCGACTTCGATATCGACTTGGAGGCGATGTTCGTCTAGACTGGCTGTATAGTTAGTAGAGTAGCCATCGCACAGCAAACTGTTAGCTTTCAAACGATAACCGATCAAACAGTGGACAATTCACTGTCAATTGGGGAAAGAAGTCAAATGGAGGACAACGATTCGGCCAATGCATATCAGCTCGTGTAACAAGGGTTGGGGGCTGGTGGCTTTATATGGATTTGCTGGGGCTCCGCTCGACTCCCTGGGCCTAGACACCAATACGGGTCAAGCGCAAGCGAGACACAATAATAATAATTATTTTTGATTGGAATGTGTAATGATACGCTTTGGGTTCGCTTCGTATCTCTACCATAACATCCTTGACTTTTGGATGAGGGGTTCGGGCTGATGGAGTTGTTCGTGGTCGATGTTGATTCCATCTCGGCTTTGCTACCCTGAACTTGTACTACCAACATCACGGGCAAACAGCAACAATCTGTTTATGATAGAGCAAACAGAATCTGCGATAACGTCTATGAATCATGAAATGCATCATTTCATCGCACATCAATGGAGCCAGCAGTTGCCTCCACCTCGTTTCTGGCAGACTTCTCCGCGAACTACAAATGGCCCGCCGAACGACGGGCTCACGGCGGAGCCGATGCAGAGTCAACACATGCGTCGAGGCGAGGGCATACCCACTGTGGACAAACCTCTCGGCGGAGGATGTTTGAGGATGGCAAATTACTACGGGCCAAAAGGATCACGATGCAGACTGAGCGGTCTGCAAAGACAGCGCACAATCGAGACCAGCTGGCACGCATACATACTGTATTCTAGTCTAAAACCGTTGAAGCTCTGAGAAGCTGGAGCTTCTTGACTCTTGCTCAGACGTTAGCCGCCGTGGATAGGCGGCAGGTGGCCAAGAGATGGTGTCGAGAGCTGGAGCTGGATGCGACAGCTCGCAGATAGGCCGAGGCCCATCCTTTCCTATCTTGGACCTGGGTCGAAATCTCGAACATGAGGTAGGATTGCCGCCGTCACGGTGGCACCTCGACAACGATGGGCTTGCACACACACTGATTGACAATTTGACCGGCTCTCAGTGGCTCCGCGCATGGCAAGTCGCCAGTTCATCGAATCCACCAAGAAGGCCGGCCCTGCACACAATCGGCCATGATTTGGGAAAAACCTCATCTTGGACCTCCACTGCGACCAGCCGAGCCTTGGCGGCGGCGGGACGTGAGGTGTGAGCTGCATCAAAGACCAAGACCTTTCGTCAAGGGCTCCACCGTGGCTGGGAGTTTTTTTTTTTCCTTCCTTACCTTGTCGCCCCTCCCTCCCTCTTTGTTTTGGCGCGCGCTTTCTTGAGGTTAGAGGCTACGAGACCCCAGCAACCTTTGCTTGGACTGAACTCTTATGGAGGGGCTTGTTGACAAGGAGGGGGAGGGGGAGGGGCA